>JAAGKR010001901.1:2500-56141 GCA_011419295.1 Clarias macrocephalus
TCTACCCCGCTTTGTGCGGATAGGCTCCAGGCATCTCACGACCCTGTATACAGGATCTAGCGGTATAGACGATGAGTGAGTAAGTGAGTGAGTAAATGTCTTTGGACTGGGCGAGGATATTGGAGTAGATGGAGGAAACCCAGCCAGCACGGAGAGACCAGGCAAACTCCACGCACTGCTAACCACTATGCCACAGTGCCACCTTTAAATACCACTCATTTCTAAAATCACTAATTATGCATGCATAAGGTAGAGCCAGATGTTTAAAAATCATCTACAAGATTGTGTTTAACATGTTTTGCTTAAAAAACTTTTTAAGAATGGGCGGCACTCAGCGCTCTCACGGCTCTACAGCCAATCGTCGGTGTGTGTGAGCTCAAGCATGCGGAAAAAGCTGAACAAGGGAAGTCTAGCTAAAGCGCACTGTACTCTGTTTCAAAAAAAAAATTAGTTAATTGTTTAGATTAGCAACTATGTGAAGTTAAGCATTGTTGCTTTTTGATTAAAGCCCTTCCTGAATGATCTCCTGTTGTCTGCTTTTGTCATCTCTTAATGCTCATTTGGCTGTGAGCAAGTTACTTGAACAAGCATCTGTTGTTTTAATATGAATGGCCGACCCAGAATGCTCTGGTGTGCATTAAAAATCCTCATCAGGGGACTCGCTGTAATCATGCTGCGAGTCTGTGTTTCATGTTCAGCAGAGTGGAAATGATTTGATGGATCTCGGCTAAAGATCCATACATCCATTACACATTTTATAAATGTGAAAGAGTGTAACGGTGTGTCAGAAAGTTTACGAAGCTGTGTATTCAGGTATCATATCATTCATATATATAATTCAAATAATTATTATACAAGTATTTCCAACTTCAGTAGTTCACTGGGTCAGCAGGAAAACAACTCCAATAAGAAGTCATATAAAAGTCAGAGCAAATAATTTGATGGGTGCAACCTGATGTCCTGAAGATGAAAAAAAAATAAATGCATTGTGCACTTTTGTTCATTACTTTTCCCCAGCCCTTGCGCAGCCTGGCTCTTAGAAGACGATCGGCACCAAGTGTGCTGTTTGGGAAAGCTCTGGGAATGCCTTGGCCCTCCATCAGGTATAGTAGGAACAATTTCCTTCAAGTCGGCAAAACACTGAAACTTTAGCTCGAATAACTTTTCTTGCCATGTTTTCTTATTAATTATAAAGCTTTTAAGCTCAAGTGTGGAAATGAGGTTATATGTCCTGACGGCCTTCTAAACATATACTGTGGGTGCAAATGAGCAAGTCACTGTAGATTGTGTTCATTTGCACATATGCCAATAAGAACATGACATAATTAGTGACATACAGTAGTTACTCATCCTGTAGATTACCATAGAGACCTTTTTTTTTTCTTTTTTTTTTTTTACGACTCCCTGTGTTTTAACTTTGTTAAAATATTAATTACCTATTTTTAAGTGACCAGTGATTTATATATATAAAACTTTTTTATCGCCTTGCACCTCCAGGTTCCAGGTTCGATTCCCGTCTTGGGGTCTGTGTGCATTGAGTTTGCATGTTCTCCCAATGTTTGGTATGTTTCCTCTTAGACTCTGGTTCCTCCCACAGTCCAAAGACATTTGGATTAGGCTAATTGGCGTTCTCAAATTGCTCATAGTGTGTGTATGTGTCTCCTGGGATATGTTCCAGGCCCCCTGCGACCCTGTGTACAGGATAAAGCGGTATAGATGGTGACTGACTGACTGACTGTCTGTCTGTCTCTCTGTCTGTCTGTCTGTCTGCCTGTCTGCCTGTCTGTCTGTCTGCCTGTCTGTCTGTCTGTCTGTCTGTCTTTCTTTCTAGATGCTGTGTGATCTTGGGGAAACATGCTTTCTTTAGGGTTACTATCGCACCTAGTGATGACAAATGAGAATTACAATAGGTGCTAATAAAGGCCCACTGGGGAAAGAATCATGCTGCCTCATGCATTTTATATATATATATATATATATATATATATATATATATATATATATATATATATATATATATATATATATATATATATACAATGCTGCTTAAACATTTGGGATCACTTGAAAATTTCTTTGTTTTCCAAGGAAAACAAATTTTCATGCAATTCACGAACAATTTTATCCATTTCACAATCCATTACACAGTAATTACACGGTACGGCCGCTGGATCGGAACCCTATTGAGTTGTTGTGGGAACAGATTGCCCGTATGGTACTGAGGAAGACTCCATCAAGCCAATCTACCTTGTAGGTGATGCTACAGGAAGCATGCGGTGAAATCTCATCAGATTATCTTGAAAAATTGACAGCTGGACAGCCAAGCTGTAATTGCTGCAAAAGGCAAAGTTTTCTTTATTATTCATTATTTCTAACTAAATGTCAGCGTGTCATGTTCTTCTGCTATATTTTCTGTTCAGACTATTTTCGTGTGTGTTTCCTTGGAAAAGAATAAAATTTCCCAAAAGTAATCCCAAACTATCAAGCAATAGTGTATATAAAATACATAATAAATATTCTGAAATAAATATAATAATAATTATTATAATAACCGCTTACTGTACAACTGAAAGGGCAGGCAGGGTGGTTATGATCTACAGAACTGTTTCTAGAGTCAGATACAGTACACTCACTGGCCATAAAAGGGATGCGGTTTCCATGGCGCCAAATTATTGGCCTGCATCAAGCAAAACAAAGCCTTTAAAGAACTTGAATAGGGTTGATGGAAGAATAGTGCTGAAATATCTACGTTTGCGCAAGGAATGCGGTTGGAAAAAAAGCATCAAAAATTACTGTAACTAGAGTTCACTTGAACACTTGATGAAGTTTCCTCATTCAGAAAATAGACAGTAGAAATCACAGCTATGATTAATAGTGAAAGTAAGGGCATTTCCATACACACACCAAACGCCACATAAACTCACAGGATTGCGGCTAAACAATTGTCGTTAGTGAGACTCATTTAAAAAAGGCTTTTATATGGACTTTGGAGCATTTGGAAAAGGACATACTGTATGGTTCGATGAGTCCAGACTGACCCTATTCCAGAGAGACGGGTGTGTCAGGGTTACAGTCGAAGCGGTGCGATGTATAGTGAAGCAGAAGAGGGATCATGGAAAGGAAAAAAAATATCAGAAATGTTATACTTAAAAACTGAGAAAATTATTATTATTATTATTATTATTGTATACATTTTTTATTACTGGGTTACGAGTCAGGTCAAGGATTATAGCCTCTTGTCGTAGTTTTGTTTCCATCAAAATCTATGGTCATGAGCTGGTCCTGGTCCATGAACAGGACACAAGTGTAAAGTGTATGCTGCTGTTCCACGCAGGGAGGAGTGTGTGCCTGCGATTGTGATCGATCAGTGCCCGTTTGTGCTCGGTCTGAGTAGTGAGGACTCAGAGCTTATCCTGGATGACGCGGTGCAGCTTACTGAAGGACTGAAGACGAGGGAGAGACATGTGTTCCTCTTTAATGATGTGTTGGTCATCGCTAAGCTCAAGTAAGACTGCACACGCACACACACGCACACACACACACACACACACACACACGCACACACACACACACACACACGCACACACGCACACACACACACACACACATGCACACACACGCCATTAAAATGACTGCAAGTGAAAAAAACTTCTTCCTGTGAAATTGAAAGGACTTCGATTTAATCCCATGCAAATCTACACACATCTCTGTCCAAAGTTTTTTTTTTGTCCAAAGCACTATTTTCTTTTTTTTTTTTTTTTTTGCTGCACTGTGACATTATCAACATTATCAACTCCAACACCCGCTTCAGTGCATTGTGGTTTTGTTCATCTGTTCTGCCTGTGCTGATTTAAGAATATGATAATTTCACACTACAGCTTGTTTCGGTTTGTTGTTAAGATGTTAAAATACTTACAGCTTGCATGAAGAAAACAATACATTTTTTGTATACCAAGTTTAACTAGAGCAATTGTGCTATTTGCTATTTGCTAAAATTATAGTACATGCATGTGTTATGTGCATAGCAGTGATATGTTTTTATTTATTTATTTATTATATATTTTTTATATATATAGCTTATCAGTAATTACACAATCTGGTGCAGAAGATTGTATCTAAACTCTTTTGAAGTTAAATACGTAAAGTGTAATTCCCAGTGTCAAGACACTGGCAAAAGGTCGCAAAAATAAACATATAATATCATTTTTGATAAATAAATCTTAAAATAATACAAATGAGAATTATTTGCTACTTTATAATATCTGTACTACCACTATAGATACTATTCTATACTACGGTCACTGACTATAAAATGCCTCATGGTTGATTTACACTCTCTGGACAATTTGATTGGAAAATTACAGGAGCAATTAATATGATCGACAAGAATTTTTTTTAACCCTGACTGATGCAGCCAGTAGCTTCTCATACAGTATCTTAAAAAAAAAAAGGTTACCGCTGGGCGGTATTTGTAATATAATGTTATCCAGGTCTGATCCTGTATATTGTAAGTAGTTTTAAATTCTTACCAGTAACCAAAAGACAAAGAGAAGGTGATGGACGGTCCTGTAAGTCGTATAAGCTTCACTCTATTCCACTTATTCCACTTCAGCTAACTAACTGTTCCGAGGTTGAATCCTAAATCGCATTAAATGGAAATAATAGTCTGCTATGTACGGGGTAGAATCCCTTATTCCAAATGCCCTTAGTAGTGCCCTTGACCAGGGTTCATGGAGAGATTTGGGATTCAGCCTTGTGGTAGAAGTTGGTTATCTTCGCACAGTAGCTTGCATTACCCATGAACAAGGCAGTGAGGTGAGTCATGAACCTGTCAGCGTGGTGGCGGAAGCTTGCACTCATACTAACTGGCAGAAATGACAGTTCAAAACACAAGACAAGATGGTTCAGAGGAAATTCAGAAGCAATAACTAAGGAGACAAAGCGTTGTTTGCGATGACTTCATGTTAGCGGGTGTGTTTTCACGCTGAAAGTGCTGCTCTGACTGGTTTTGAATGTGGCAAGCAGCTGCTCGCCCCTCTTCCCAGTACTGCGGACCGCGACTGAATCTTCTTTTAGCGGTGCACAGAAACGGACCGTACCGGCCCACAGCCGCCAGTGATATACATTAGAACATGTTGCATACACAAGGAGTTCTGAACAAATTCTGTTTGTTCATTTTTAGCACCAAATGGCATGATGGTGTAGGGGTTAACACTGTCGCCTTGCGCCTCCAGGGTCCGGGTTCGATTTCCGGCCAGGTTCGGTTCCAGTCTCTATGTGCATGGAGTTTGCATGTTCCTCCGGGTGCTCCGGTTTCCTCCCACAGTCCAAAAACATGCAGATTAGGATAACTGGCGTTCCCAAATTGCCCGTAGTGTGTGAAGTGTGTGTGTGTGTGTGTGTGTGTGGGGCACCCTGTCCAGGTTGTACCCCACCTCTTGCCCTAAGCCTCCTTGGATAGGCTCCAGGCCCCTCTGCTACCCTGAATACAGGATAAAGCGGTAAAGACAGTGAGTGAGAGCCATTTTCATCACCAACAAGCTTGATCGTAGTTTTCATCGAGGGAAGTGACAGTTTTACAACCAACACGCCACACAAACCATGTAAAAACAGTTGATATGGTAACGCTTTCTGTGAGCAAACATTTACAGTGTATAGATGGTGTCCAGCCCATACAGTGTACCAATCAGGGGTCAGGTCAAAGAATAGTGAGTGTCCCTGATTTCTCTTTTCTGTAGTAATAGTTTTAACAGAGACAAAGAGAGAGAAACGAGAATCCGGTTTATAGGAACTAAATAGTTTCGTGGACATTCCACTCACTCTCACTCACTCATCATCTCCTGTATATACAGATTGATCTTGTATACAGGATTGTATACAGGTACACCTTGGATGGGGTGCCAATCCATCGCAGCCCACACACACACACATACAGTATGTACTGTACACACTCTCATTCATACACTCTGGGGTACAATGTATGAACTGGACTGTGGGAGGAAACCGGACTACCCAGAGGAAACCCACCAAGCACGGGGAGAACATGCAAACCTGCAAAAGACAGTGCTAACCACTAACCCTCAACATTCCTCAACGTCAAATATCACTGTTCAAAAGTGTTCAGTCATAAGTCTAAAGATGATCTCATGATGCATCTTACTATTATTACCATCCTATCCAGATCCAGAGGCAGCTACAGACTAAAACACAGAATCAGCCTCGAGCAACTTTGGGTTTGTACCTTTAGAAATGAGGATGATGAAGCATGTGAGGACGAAGAGGGACATTTCCACCTGAAGCAGACGCTCGTTCTAGCCTGGTCCGTCTCCCTCTGTCTGCTGACATTCAGGTGAGTTCATTTTAAAAACAAAATGTAAATCTGTGATCTGAGTCCACATTTACACAGAATGTGAAAAATATAATCAGTGTCTGTGATTGCATTTAGTACGTCTTGCACTCGTTAAACTTTTCTTGAAGTTTTTTTTTTTTAAAAAAGGGATTTTCATGCCCTTTCAATAAAAATCTGTTGTTTCTTGAAAGTTCAGTTTTATTGTTTTTGACGAAGGACGTCATTTTGGGGGATAATTTCACAGAAATGTAACCTAGAAATCCACGTCCGCCTACACACTTCACAACTGACTCAGGTTTTAATTCGACTTTGGCAGGCTGTCTGCACCAAAAAGAAAAAAAAAAACTGTATGAGGGACAAAAATAGACACTCACAGACACACGTCATCATAAACATTGTTACATTTCCCATTACATTGAGAAGATGTCATGAACAACAATCTGGTGTCGGAAATCAAATATTCACTTTATTCACTGAAACTGTCATAGCAGTGTGGATCCATAAACTTTCAGCTTTATTAACGCCATCCTAAATTGTTGTTTTGTGAAGAGCTTAGTTTTGCTTTGCCAGATGTTTACTACTCTGACTCCTCCTACAGCGACCCCTCCTACTACTTTTCCTACTCTCAGTGCTACTTTTAGTATTACCATCTGCTACCCTGTGTGCCTCCCTATGTATAGTTGACATACTGTAGGAAAAGGAAACACAGAAGGTCAGAGATTCAATCAGAAGGTCAGGGGTTCAAGCCACAGCACTTCCCTACTGCTCATGTTGAGATCTAGAGCAAGACCTTCAACCCTCTCTATTCTGGAGTCACCTGTATAATGGCCGACCCTGCGCTCTTACCCTCACTCATCAACAAGTTGATGAGGTAGTGCTGAGGATGAGGTAGTTACTGTTCCTATTCTTCCTTCCTTTTCCTTCTTCCTGGGCTTCTTTTCTCCTCATGGAAGGTCCATTGTTTTTCCTGCCCTTCAGCCGCCCTATCAGTCTTTTCAGAACCGGAGATCCACTGGATTCCTTTGGATATTTTTTTGGTCTTCCCCATTCTCTTTTCTCTACTCCATCCTTTTCACAGAAATGATCTGCTTGTCGGAATCATGTGTAAATAAAGGAAATCAGCTGTGTGTTTGAAAAGCGCCATTGTCTTTAGACTGTGGGAGGAAACCAGAGTACCCGGAGGAAACCCACCAAGCACAGGGAGGACACGCAGACTGAGACGGGAATCGAACCCGGACCCTGAAGGTGCAAGGCGACAGTGCTAACCACTACACCACCGTGCCCCCACTCGAGAATGACTATACAAATAAAAATCTAAATTTTTATTGATATAGGGAAATAAAATAATTCAACTGTGCTGTAATGTACAGTGTCCAGTATCCAGTATATAAGTCTTGATATCTTTATATTAAAATAAATTAAAATATGTAGAAAAAAAATCATAAATGGGATTTTTTTTTTTTTTACCGCAACAGGCTCCAAAATGCCCAAAGATACAAATAAAAAATTGGTTGTCTGTGTAAAAACCTCAGCAGCAACCTCATTTCCCCTCTCGTCTGTGACAACCACTCGGCATTCAGCATCTCCAGTCTGATCATCTACACCTGTTTCTGACTGGTTCATGTCTAAAGTTAGATTTGTTTTGATGCTTGAATGATTCATAGGTCACCGTGTCATTGAATGAAAGTAGGCCGATTCTGCGTGGGACCGTATACCACTAGAAAATTCAGCGGTGGCGTGCAGTACTGGAAAGAGTAGAGAGCAGCTGTCTGCCAAAACCCAACCTTAAAACCCGTCACAGTCGCACCTTCGGCCAGAAAACACATTTGCTAATGTTGTCACTCTTAAACAACACTGAGTCATATTATTATTTGCTTCTAAGTGAACAACCATCCATGTTGAGTTTTGAGCTTTCATTACAGCTAATTGAGCACAAGCTTCCGCACCACAGTGCTGTGGGCTTTTGGCATTTAGACCTCTGTTGCCAAAGTTCTCAAGTAAAGCGTGTAGCACAATGAACAAGTTATGAGGATTTTTGTAGTTTGGGTCAATTTTCACATAAGCCTGTTGAAGGTTACATTTAAAAAAAAGTTTTGCTGTACACAATGTCAAGTGTTTATAATTTATGAGAAGGCTGATATGTTTATTTATTTATTTTTTTAAGTATGCATGAAATAATAAAGAGATAAAGAGAGCACTATTTCTTTATTATTGCATGCATACGTAAAAATATATATACAGTATATATATTTTTTAAAAAATATATACAGTATATATTTTTTCTTATTCTTTATATATTTCTTTATTATTTTATGCAACTTAAAAAGGAATAAAAAATAAAATTATATATATTTATTATATTTTTATTTTTATTTTTTTAAATAATTTTTTATTTATATATTTTTAAAGTATGCATAAAATAATAAATAAATATATAAAGAAGAAGAAATATATATATTTTTTCTTCTTTAAATATTTATTTATTATTTTATGCATACTTTAATAAATATATATAATTTTATTATTTATTATTTTTTAAGTATGCATAAAATAATAAAGAAATATATATATATATATATATATATATATATATATATATATATTATTGCTTCTTCTTTATATATTTCTTTATTATTTTATGCATACTTAAAAAAATACATATATATATATATATTATATTATATTATTTTTTTTTTTTTTTTTTTTTTTTTTTTTATTTAAGTATGCGTAAAATAATTAAGAAATAAAGAGAGCACGCTTGGGGTTGTTGTACCAGAAAGGATATAAAACGTAAAACTTTCACCTCTGCATGTGACATAAATTATTGTCCCCTGACTATGTTTGTGTTGCTGAATGAATAGCAGAAACTGAATTAAAAGAAGTAAAAGCACCGAATGGGAACTGAAGTTTGAAAAATAGAGAACTTGGCGAAGGCAGATTAATCTGAAGAATTAATTTATTATTCATCAGTATTTATTACTTTACATAAAACTAAAGTGAGCATGTCACTTGTGTATGTGTATATGTACATGTACTGTACACTGGAAAGCAAAGGCCTGTTTGGTGTGTCAGCCTGTTGAGCATGAAGCAGTCGTCGAGGCATTGTGTGTACTGTACAATATTGATAATCTCATGGTCTTAATCATAATCATTTGTATTGAAGATAGTAATGTTTTCTTTCTCCTCCACTTTCGACACAACGGCTTCTTTATAATGTAAGAAAGTGGCGTGTGACCGGTGGAAGAAAAAAAAAGGGAAGTAAATACAGAGGAAGCTGAATTTCCTCCAGCACCACAAAAAAGCTGTTTCACGTACCACAAAGCTAAATTCTGGACTGCTCACAAGCTCACATGCTCACTGACGGGGTATTCGACGTCACACAGAGAAACTCATAGAGGGAAATCGGCCATCTATAGGAATAGAAGAGGGACTTTTGATAGCCAGGACAGTACGACTGCGAAACATTCCAAGTTTTGACATTTTCTGAAAAGCGCAACTTTAGTTTTTTTTTTTTTGTGTCTATATCATACAGACTAATATTACACCAATGCTCAGTTTACTGTAAGTTATTATAATTGTTAGAAATGTAATAAATGTTATGTTTTAAAGAGAAAACTGAAAGCTCACTCTCGGTCAGATATCCACTGCTACTGTAGTTAACGTATTTTTATCTTTGCACTTTGGAAAGACGCAGCACATTACATCTACATTGACATTATTTATAGGCTGACTTTTGTTTATGAGATATATTATTTTTAAATGTTTGATTTAACCCCTTCAGTTTAAGCAGTTACTCAGATGAGGCCATTACTACACAAACTGTTTTGATAAAGTGGGCTGTGGTTAAGCAAATGGTCATAGACCCCATGGGTATGTTTCTTGGACCACCAGGGCTCCATGACACCTAGACTGACGGACCCTCACCTTCTGGGTCCACAATATTTGAACAGCTGATGTTGATCATTCAGCATCATAATGGCTCTAATCTGAGGTGCATTCAAAAATGAATTGGTGATTGTGGAATGAGCTTCTCCTCTGCAGCAGTGGTAAGTTTTTTGCTTTGATAGCCAGTCGAATGCACTTGACAATTCTGTTCTTGCAACAACCGTCCCAGAACAGCTGACCTTCATGTCTCAAAATAACACCTGACTGTTGTTGTTCCTTAATTACGAAATGCCGTATGTGGTATTTCATAGTTTTGAAAAAAATAAAAAATAAAAAATAGAAAATCCAGTTTTGTTCTGTGGAAAATAAACCCATACATGTGACTGGTACTGTATGTATTGGACTTCTTTCATTCAAACCTGTAACTGAAGTCAAGTTCAAGGCCAAAAGTTTAGAAAGTTCAGAAAGTGGAAAGTCCAGAAATTGCCCCTCTAATAAGGTGGTTAGATAGATTTTTTTTTTTTTCTACAGTTAACCCAAGGAATTTACTTTCATTTACGAGTTACAACACAGAGCGCATGATAGGGTGTATACACATCCCACATAAGCCACTTTCAAAACAACGCAAACACAGTTTACACACATTTCACACGTTCTATCAGGGCACACGCCTCCTGAAATGCGTCATGTGTCCGGTGTTGATGTGACAGCCCAGATTCAGAACTCAGACTTTTTCTGGGGACTTTTGGTGTGAGTTAATATTTCATACCAAGTCAAATAGCAGCCAATTAGATATTTTCATCAATAGATAGATAGACAAACAAATAGACAGACAGACGGACAGACGGACATACAGACGCATCACTAGCATAATGAGAAGGATTGTTGTAAATTCATACGGTGTACTTTATGTGGTTGTACACACCCCTGCAGCGAAACACGTTTAATCTCACATCACCCATCACTGCACGTTCCAAACCGCCATGGCTTACTAGTTACAACTCTCTCGTCTTCACTAATTGTGCATGAACTTCCTGCTTTCCCTTATCAAGCTCTAAAACCTAGTCAGGTGCACGGTGCCCATGCAGGGAGAATTTCCACTTGTCGACACGGTGTGAAGGTGAAAAGAGGAAGTGGCGGTGTTACCATGACGTTGCTTCCTGTCCCCATGACTCTGTGCAGTTTCCGCTCCGTTTAAAAGAGGCCGCATGGGTGCAGCCAGTCCATCAGTGGGTGCGATTCGTGCTTGAGCGTCACGTGTACGAGCCCTGTGGATCAGTAACTCAAACCATGCTGTTATTTTACCTGCAGTTCGCCTGAAGTTAAAGAACGCTGGTTAGATACTGTTCACAGGTATGTGCCTCTCTCTCTCTCTCTCTCTCTCTGATACTTTATTATTATTCTGATTATCAGTAATACATTCATTGGCAAATCATATATAAAGTAAAAAATGTATATGCCTGCAGTGTGGCACGGTAATGAGTCCAGTAACCGTACAAATGTGTAATTAGTAAAAATAAAAAATAAAAAAAAAAAATTAGAAAAAAAAATGATGTGTATTGTTTTGTTTGAGGGATTTGACTATCCAGTACATAATGCTACGTAGAATTGTCTCTTATTCATGTTGTTTATATTAATACACTAACACATCTGATTTCTGATTGAATTCATGTTCATAACGATTCTTGTTTTCTGATCGATATACAGTATTTAAGAATGAATTGATGTTTGATTGATGTTTGGAAATTGTTATTGTCATATATCATGATACAAAGCATGACTTTTTAAGGTTTTCCTGAAAGTTAGCTAGTACATACCCAGTGTATACTGGTGTATAGCAGTGCTTGCTTTTCACTTTTTATTGATTATTATTTTAGATGTTTTTATTTGTGGTCAGGCGGCACAGTGGCTTAGTGTTTAGCACCGTCGCCTTGCGCCCCCAGGGTCCGGGTTCTGTGTGTATAGAGTTTGCGTGTTCTCCCTGTGCTTGGTGGGTTTCCTCCAGGTACTCTGGTTTCCTCCAACAGTCCAAAGACATGCAGATTGGGCTGACTGCCATTCCCAGATTGACCACAGCGTGTGAATGAGCGTGTGAATGGGTGTGTGTGTGTGTGTGTGGCCATGCGACACCCTGTCCAGTCCCCTGGGGGTAAGCCCCAGGCCCCCGCGTATAGACCCTGTCTACACGATGAAGCAGTATAGACGATGAGTGAGTGAGTGAGGGAGTGTTTGTGGTCACTGACAAAACAGTATCGTAAAATCTAAAGCGAATATCCTTTAATGCCAAATCTGTACATGCATTGAATGAATGTCAGGGGGTCTTTACTAGAAACTTTAACGTGACTAACATTCTACTAACTAACATATCACACTTATTTAATATTTTAGTCGCAATAAAAAAAATGAAATAAATAAATAAATAAATAAATTCAGTCACGATCGGCTGTGAAGATCTTTCACTTGATTGACAGCAATAAAAAGATATGAGCACTACTGTGTGTTTTGCTTGGTAGAAAGTTGAAAGAGAAACCACTAACCCCACTGCATATGATTGACAGGAAAATTACAGAGGCCAGGAAGAGAACTCCTACGATTTCCCCACCTCCAGTTGTCCTCATGAAGGTCTTGAGCAGCACTACCACAGTAAGTGATATTTCCTTTCGAGATAAATAAAGTATCTATCTATCTATCTATCTATCTATCTATCTAATGTATTGGTTTGTATTAAGTGTCTATTGACTTGTAATTGATGCATTTTATCTATATTTATATAATCCAATGTCCAAATGCATGCTCTAAACTTTAGAATTTAATCCACATTTCTTTAAGTGTCCATAAACTTTTCGATTCATTTATTTATTTGTTTGTTTATTTATTTATTTATTTATTTCTACCATTTTTACTATTTGCTTTTCATGTGTCTAACTCTATATGCCCTTGTCCTCATGTGCTGTGTTGCAGAATAAATCTCTGAGTGGAGGAGGAATGGAGGACGGTGTCATCGACTTGCAAGCTAATGTAAGTATTAATTTTTCAACACGTTCGAAAAAAAGAAATAAATGCCATATATTACAGAAGACAGGCAGCTCGTTTTTGGTTCTTTTTTTGAGAGAGAGAAAAAAAAGGCGTGGCAGGCATGCAGCACAACATCAGTGTGGTTTCTGAGGGTGTGGATGCAGTTAGGCTGTATACTCTCGGTGTGTATTGCCACACACTCACACTTCGCACTGTTTTCCCAGGCTCTCCATGGCAGCGGCAATGGCAACGTCTCCTCCCCGCAGTGCAAGCCCGAGATGGTGATTGGTGAGTTCAAACTCGAATGAAAAAGGCGCTTTGTGACCACAAGTTAGGTTAGGGGCCGTCCAGAGTGTGTCTGTGAAACTGAGTGGGAGAGAATAAAATAAAATAAAAAAAAAGCAGTGAGTAGAGGTGTGAAAAGAAGAAGAAGACGAAGAAGACACGGCAGAATTCCTAGTGTTCACAAATGTACTCTGAGTGTTAATGCAAGACTGGAGATTTTGCTGTGTAGTTAGACAATTAGGTAGAGATGAAAGTGTCTGTCTTTGTGATTTCATACCTAAAGCTCTAACTCATGTGTGCCCGCTCTGTGTCTGTCTGATATCTTCTTATCAGCTCGCCTTTTGCACTCTGACTCATAATCATCTGCTGATTTATTTCTGACCTTGGCAGAACATGATGGTGGTAAGAAGGGCCTGCTCTCCAAGCTGAAGAGGCGAGACACACACACAGGCATACCCACGCAGCCGGGACACAAGACAAGCCTGCTGTTTGGACAACCTCTTCCGAAAGATGCGAAAATCCCCAAACCCATTGCTGTACGTCTTATTTTCTTCTTCTTTGTGCTAAAGATACTGCATTCTTCATCTTACAATCAGCACTGAGTAAGGACTAAAACAGGGAACTGATTGAGAACTGATTATTTGCGTATAACACAACCATCGATGGACGAACAAGATCTCATCGCTATGTCACCTTCTCCCAGTTTCCTATTGAAATCATAACGCTGTAAATACGCATGATTTGTAAGAGGGATTTTGTTCAAACCCTCGTTCGCATCAACAATTTTCAACTTTATGCATCACCAGAACCAGTCTCGTCTCTCATTCATGCATGCAACTTTTGCTTATTTTGCAAAATCATTAATGTCAAAACTATTTTCTGATCGCTTTCACACATATTCGCCATCTGCAGCCTCGCAACATTTCACCCAAGATAGTTATCTCACATATTCGCAACCTGTAGCCGTGTTAACATCTCACCTACTGTACAGTATATCTTGAAAAGTCTGGGCCAGGAGACTGATAATGCTCTTCAAGATACTTCTCCTAAACTAACATTATCTCAGTGACATGCTGTACGCGGAAGGCAGAAATGATGCTATAAAAGTCTGCACACAGCTCCGCTCTCACAGCTCGGCTCTCTTCCCACCTGCGTGCTACAAGCTATGTAGGTCTGAGATTGAATCAATAGGAAATGTTATATCAGATAAACCGGCGTTGGGGTTTTCAGATGAAACGAATCTGATGTTAGCATCTCCACCTCTGTTTGACTATGTCAAAAAAGATCATCTTCATCGTATCTTCTTCATCTCCGTCTCTCCAGGAACTCCTCGTGCTGCTGTGGAGGAAAGGTCCCGAAACAGAGGGAGTTTTCCGGACGGCGTGTAACAGCAAAAACCTGAGCGCCGTCCGTGATCAGCTCAACTCTGGGGTCGCGGTCGACTTGGAGGCGCTGCCTGTGACTTTGCTGGTCGGATTGTTAAAGGTAAACATGCTGTTTCTATCGCAGCAAGCATTTACAGTAATCATCCATATGCATTATTATCATCATACCTTCAATATCCCAGTATGTACTGGGGCAAAGTCTTAAGTCTCCAGGATCTTTCAGTCGTGTGTAATGGCTGAAGCTGTGTTTTGAACCGTGATCCTGGAGCCTTGATATTTGATGACAGGGCAAGATAGACTCATTTCCAACCACAGTGAGAAAAATATTAGTCCGCTGCGGAAGATACAAGTGGATAATGAATGTGGCTCTATTGGCAGACTTTCCTGAGGGAGCTTCCGGGTAGCCTGCTGGTGGCCGAGCGCTACACCGAGTGGACAGAAGCACTGGTGAAAGCGAATAAAGAAGACCTACCAGCCGAGTTGAGAAGGTAAGCCTGGAGTAGAGAGAAAAAAAGCTCAACCGAGGAATGGGCTCAGTTAGGTACTTTTTTAGTTCAAGAAAGCACCTAAGTTCACTGGAGCAAAGCAAAAAAGAGGAATAGAAAGCGGGACTTTCAGTGGACTTTTCTCTTCTTAAATAGGGAACGGCTGAATGTCAAAGTGTCGTGCTGTTAAAATGGCGGGACATCACTTCTGCTTTTGGAGCAGAATGAGACATGAGAGCCTGGTATAAAAATAAAAAAAACTCTGTAAACCAAACTGATTTGTTGTTCTTCCTCTTTTTTTTTTTTTTGCGTCTGTGTTTAGGATTGTTTCCAAACTCCCCGAAGCCAACGGCGTCCTGCTGCAGCACCTGCTCTGTTTGCTGTGCCGCATTATCCAGAGATCAGAGAAAAACAAAATGGATCCCAAAAACCTGGCCATCTGCATCGCTCCGACTCTGCTGCAGCCCGGCGGCCTGACGCTGGATGTGAGCACGGTCGAAAAGGTTAGACACCTGTCATCTCATTCTGACTCAGAAAGATCAAAGTGCGGTTAGTCGGTGCGTGACAAACCACACTTTTCTAGTTTTCACTTGCCAAATATTTTTGTTTGCTGAAGTATGAGTGTGACTTTGTATGAGCCAAAACAGTTTAAGAAACAAACGCAGGGGGGGAAAATGAAGTCAGAAAAGAATCGCATCGACAATCAGATGTGTATTAGATCTATTTGGGGACTGTCTATGAATTACTAATGGACTGCTGGTTTAGGACTGTTTTTTTTTTTTTTTTTTTTTGTGGAAATTCTGAGAATCACAGAGACAGTCACTTCTAGGAAAATGTCTTTGAACACCTTTCACCTTTTTCGTGTAGAGCTCGAAAACAGGTGGATAAACCAGCTGGGCCTGTAGACTCTCACTGTAGTTATTACTTATCAAGTGTTTTATGCAATTTCCCGATTACTGTAGATCCACATTATTTAAAAATATATATAAAACATAAAAAAAAAATAGAAGTATATATTCAACCGCAAAATATCTATGAAACTATTAATAAGATATTTAATTAATAAGATAAAACTATTAATGCGGAGTGCTGACCTTTTACTGGACACTACATAAAAAACATCTACCTCAAAGGTTATCACTCAATGGCTCCTTATTAGTAACGGCACAAGTACTGTAAATATCTCAAAATTTGAATATCACTTTAAATACCGATGCATGATGTTTACTTCAGAACCTGCAGGGAAACTCCCCAAAACACAGCTTCACCACCACCACTGATTATGCACAAATAGCCTACACTGACAGGCGATGCTGTGTTTCCATCTTCAACATCATAAATGTCTTTTTTTTTTTTTTTTTTGTATTCTAGGTGACGAACATAACCCAGTTCCTGATTGAAAATTGTTGTGAAATCTTTGGAGAAAAGATCCTGACTCTGCTTGGAGACCCGGAGGAAGAGCTGGAACGTATCTCAGGTACAGGAAAAAAAAAAAACAAGCTAGTAACCCTGAATCCATGTAGTGCCAGATTCGGATTTCAGTACATACAGTACAGTACAGTAGCACCAAAACAGACACCAAAATCCTTGATGATTTACCAAGATTAAAATCCACGTGACGTGTATCAGCCGCAATCATTAAATGACTCATAACGCAACTTTGATTATTATTATTATTTTTTTTCTTATTTTTTTTTTCCGACACAGATACTTTGTCTTCACACCAGCACCACTCCGATTCTGACAACACCGACGGAGAGAACGGCGAGGCGACGGGACACGCACACCAAGCATGTCCCCACATCCATGTCCAGTGTCCAGTCAATCATTCCCACTCCTCAGACGATATCTTCGAAACTGTCGCCAAGCCCGTTGACCGGCGCAGCTCCGAGCCGGCCATCTTCTCCTTGGTCGGAGTGAAGGAGCTCCAATTTCTGGCGCGGAGTCACGACGACTGTTCCTCCGCCAAGGAGTATGAAGAACAGACGCTGAAGAAGCAGAACTCCGATGACTCGTTTCTACAACCACAGAAGAGACGCTTCCAACCTTTGCTGAGAAAAACCACCGGCAGTCTAAACCTCGAAGTCCCGGTCATCAACAAAACCTGCTCCTGCTCTTCAACTTGTTCTCTGGAAAGCACTAACTCTAACGTCTCTGAGAATTCAGTGTTTGTCAGCTCTCCTTTACCTTCTCCTTCCAGCCCTCGGAAAGCCCAACCCGAGCGACACATGTCTCTTAATGGGAAACCAAAAACGGAGGCGACTTTGAGGCGCCCGTTCCCATTTAAGAGAGCCAAAAGCCTGGGGAATTTCTCCATTAACAGGGGAAGTGTCAAGAAAACGGAGGGACAAAAAGAGGGGACTTTTCCATGCGGAACATTGCAGGAGGACTCGCAGAACGAGACGGAGGTTCAGGACGAGCCGTTGAGGCGTCAGAGACCACTCTCTGCTATAGAGGTCTTCGAGCATGTAGACAGACGCGACCCTGGAAGTCCGCCATCCTACCAACAGGCGCTACACTCTGGAGTCCTGCAGGCACCTCCGAAATACGGTTCCATGACTGTGCACCACGCGAGAGAGCTGGGCCAAAGATCTCGGCCCACCTCTATGAACGATTACATCCTGGACGCTTCCCCGGTTAGCCAACTTTTAGACAATTTTACCCTTTCGAACAATGGTTTAGGTGCACCTCAGCAGAGCTCGTTTAGGGCAAGGGCCATGTCTGAGTCGATAAGCTGCACCAGAATTGAAAAACTCAATCGTCGATGCAGTCAGCCTGTGTTCGAGGAGCTCTCCTATGCAAAGGAGTCATATGTGTAAATTATAACTTATGTTGTTTTTTTTTGTTTTTTTTTTGTTGTTGTTGTTGTTTTTCACAATGTGCTTGCTAGTCTGACACATTCCCTGTAAGGCAGTGTCATTTTTTTCCCTCGTTTGTCTGTTTGTTTCTAACAGCTATTTAATATGCTACTGTAAAAATAATATCACCAGTCTAAAGCTATGTTTATGTAAATATTATAATATGTAAATAGAACAACCTTTTTTAATTTTTTTTTTTTTGGCAACTTCACATATTTACTTTTGCACTGGAGCTACAAGGCTAATGTTGCTAACAAGTAAGAGAAGTCGGTTACAGCTGCCTCAAATCACTTCACTGACTTCAGGAATCTTATGCACACTTGCCAGTGTAGTAGTTTAGGACTATGATTCATAATCTGTGAACATGAACTAAACTTTACCGTGTAGCTAAATACCGTAAAGTCATGTAGGCGGCCATCTTGGAACGCAAATGACTTCTTTCCTTAGCATTGTTTTTGCCCCATAAGCTTCACCTCACGACGTTTTTAGATAGATTTTCACCAGAAACTTGAGTTACTGCAGATGGTCACAGGCACCTCCTGCTGTTTTATAAAAGTGTATATATATATATCTCATATATATAAAAGTGTATATATATATATCTCATATTTGGGAAAATGATGTGGACTTTGTATTTGTAAAAGGAACCCGTGCTAGACATTTGTGGCTTAACATTGCAAACAACGGCACCAGTCATGTCCTGGCTGATTGACTTCATTTGCACAAAATGCTGTATATTTTGTTTCAACCACTCTTTCTGACTGTTTGGCTAAAGAGTTCTTAGTTTCCTGCATCAGCGTCTGGCACTTTCAAAATGACACTTGTACATTTTATATATATATATATATATATGTTTGTTTGTGTATATGTCTATTTTATATGTTAATATCCCGCTTTCCTTCACTACAATAAACATCATGTTCTATGATTTTCATCGTCGGGACATCCCATCCTTTAGTACCACATGACACTATGTTGTGCAAACTTTATTACATACTTTGCGTAAAGTTCAAATGTTTCATCAGAATCCTTTCCCAGATAGCAGACTCCAATATGGACCTGTCTCAGATCCGCTGTTCCGCTTGCAGATCCGCATCATATATACGCTGTGGATCCGGTTCGGGGTCTTGTGCTACCTGGGAAGCCACTGAAGGTTCATACTGTATGTGTGTATATGAACTGCTCTTCTTCTATAAGGGGATTGCGCAATAGGGACAAAGCCTCATTGAGAACAGAATGTTCTGCTTAAGAGCTCCGCAGAGAGGAAGTCAGCTATGATCACATGGCCTGATTTGGTTTTTCTTTGAATTCTGTCTGCTTGTCGAACATGTGCCACCATTTCCTCCTTCACAACTACGACTGTGCCTCACGAAAATAGCTGTAAAGTGTAAATGTAGTTGGCTTTTTTTTTTTCTCTCTCTTCCTTTTGAAATAGTTATCTGGCACAAGGGTCATTGATGTTCTACATGGTTTCAGCATGAAGCTACTTCAGTGAGAGTGTGATTTTCAGAGAGTTCCAGTGAAGGATGTCACATCTCAGAATAGACACATGCAAACCCGCATAAGGACATAAACTATGCAATGCGCATGGTTTCTTAATACCTCATCTCTCAGGCCATTTAGAGAATATTACATATCCTGGCCTTCACAGTGCATGTGCAAATCTGCTAGCTGTTAACTAGTACAGACAAATGCTTCAATGAATGCGTGACCATCAGGGCCATTAATGATCTTTGATGGGTGACAAAATGACAAAAGGGTTTAGTGTAAGAAGTAATGGTTAAGGGGTCATATTTATAAATGGCTTATAAAGGTGCAAGACCAGGTGTCGTGCATTTTTCGTCGAATACCTGCCTGATGGTGTTGCCTGGCAACCATGCTATTAAAGGCTGTTTAGTTGGCTTTGAGCCTGTCTGAGATGGCACCTGCAGCATTACAATAAAAGGAACTGTTTTTTGTTTTGTTGTTGTTGCGGATTGACTGTCATGAAAATGTTGCCCTTATTCTGCTCCCATCACACACAATTTTTTAACGCCTAGTGCCCTTGCTGACACAACCCTCCCTTTTGTATTAGGGCTTGGGACAGGCACTGCATCCAGTGGCTGGGGTTTGGGCATTTTCTGGGAATTGAACCCATGCCTTCTGCATGGCAGGCTAAAAACCTACCACTGAACCACCAACGCCCGTGTGACTGTCATGGAAATGGGCAACGTACAGTAAGTATAGTACAAGGGTCATTCAGCTCAAACTGGCACTTGTGATGAAATTTCTCATGAATAAAGGCATAAAACCAACTGACATTTACCGAAGACTTTTGCAAAAGCACAGTCCAGTGATTAGACTCTTAGCTGCAGTAAAACCTTTGCATGGTGCAATGCAAGACAGTATGCATGATTTGATCACTAAAGGTGTTCTGTTTTTGAAGGACAATACACATTCTCATACTGCCTGCCCACTGCACAGTTTGTACATTACAGGGACTTAATGTCTGTGCTATTCTGCAAAATCCCCAAAAGTTCTTGATCCCCGACTTGGGCTTTGGTTGACTTGGACGCCCCTTGTACAATAAATGATTTTAGAATGTGTTCAATAGTCTATATATGGTATGGTCTATATCACATGTAGCAATGTTGCATAACTGTTGTGTAAGAGCAGAGTGTTTTACCAACACTGTGGAAACAGAGCCATTCAATAGTGTCCAAAATACACGGATGTCTAAATTTTATGTTTACACCTGCAAACTAATCTAAAAGACTTTGGTTGTACAGTAATTGGATAAAAACATAAACTAACACTTCAATAAATCACAATTTATTTCAATTTTGCTGCTGGTTTTGTTTTTAGAACATAACACTTGGCTACTTTAACAAAAAAAAAATTGTATTCATCCATTAACTATCATATAAAATTAATTTAGCTGTAGAGAGAACAGTCTGTTAAAAACAGGGCTGTGTTGATTTAGCTCTTACACTAGTATTGTACGAAAGTGAATACATTACATAGACAAATAAGCTAACATAATCAACATAACATGATCAAGTTTGCAATTGGCATGACCACTTTTAACTTAAGCCCCACCCTGGAAACCAGTCACATCGCGAACCCATATACATAGAAGTAAAAAAAAAGCAAAACAATTATTAGTCCATGATTCTGGGGCACATTAGGTGCACATTGTGGACTGAACAGATAAACAGAACAGAAATGTTTACAGCTTACAACTGCACTTTATATATATATATATATATATATATATATATATATATATATACTTTTTTTTTTTAGTCCAACTAGACTCTTAAGAACACTGCCTGGTGTTATTTCAACAATCTAAGTGTCATTGGATACTCGCCGTGTACGTGCAAGTTAAATGTTTTTCCTTTCATACAGTGGATATAGGAAAGAATCACCCATTAAAAGTATAATCCAAGATCAGAATAATCACATTTTGTTGCTTTGCAGCCTGAAATGAAGACAGACAGTTTTTGTTTTATCCAGCTATGTTTACCGAGTGCAACTTTTAACAACCAAGTAAAAGATCTAACACCAACATGTCAGAAAAAAAAAAAAAAAACAGAATCACTGATTTGGAAAAGGATCACCCCTTTCCTAAAAATGACAGTTGACGCTAATCACCTTCTGTGTTCGCAGGCAGAAGAACAGTGAAGACTATTATTAAGGTATTTGGTACAACACAGACCCGCCCTGGATTGGGACGTCGCTTCCATACTGGATGAAAGAATCAGGAGGGAATTGCTCCGAGAAGCTACCAAGAAACCCACAGCACTCACTCACTCTGTGCATGTGACAACAATTTCACAAATGTGGCTTTATGGCGTGGGGGGGGGGGGGGTGCTGCAAGAAAACAAAAACACTCCTTGAGAAAGACCACATGCGGTCACAGCTGAGCTTTGGTGCAAAAAACGCAGGTCGTCAGGTGTAAAATTAACAAATGCAAACGATTTGTCTGCCGGGAATGTTATACAGTTGCATGGAGATGGAGATGGTAATGTGGTGTTATAGGGTTTTTCTCAGCAGCAGGGACTGGCACAAAATACTATTAAATTTTTGAGGAAAATCTGCTGCCCTCAGCCACAAATGTGTCAATAGGAAGGTTGACCTTCCAACATGGCAATGACCCAAAGCACACAGCAAAACTGACCACACAGTGGTTGAAGACTGTAGTCCACAAGCGGTCATCATCAAACTGAACTTAAGTGTAAGTTGCGCAGTTCTGCAGTTTGAGAAGAGTGGGGAAATTTTTGCAAAGTTAGCTTCACTCGTTTGAGTTTCATTTTTCAGTCCAGTTTCAGATAAACGTTTTTTGTTTGTAAAGCCACACAGTGACCTATGAATCATCCAAGCATAAAAATGTCTACCATATGGCATGAAGCAGTGAGAAACAGGTTCTTAGTAGACTGGTGATGCTGAATGCTGAGTGTTTGGAACAGACAAGAGGGAAAATGAGGTTGCTGCTGAGATTGTTACATAAACTACCAACTTTTAAATAGTATCTTAAGATATTCAGTCATGGAAAAACAATTGTTCCTGTTTCATTCTGGACATGGTGCCAATTCATGGAAGGGTACAGTACACACACTAGGGGCAATTCGGGACCACTGATTAACTTAATCTGCATGTCTTTGGGAGGAAACCCACCAAGCACGGGGAGAACATGCAAACTCCATCCACGCAAGACCCACGGTAGGAATCGAACCCTTGAATCCTGGGAGGCCACAGTGCTAACCACTACGCCACCATGCCGCATCTACGGTTGTTTTTTGTTTGTTTGTTTGTTTGTTTTTTACAATCCTGTACATCATACTTTTGGTAAATAACTCACCTGATCAGCTTGGATTGGATCGCGTCATTGTTTTTGGATTGTCTTGGTATAAAAGCATCTGTAAAATAAATACATGTAGAATTCACGGACACTACAGGAGCAAGTCGGACATCAACCTGATGAAGCATGTATGTGTAGGACATGTGGACATAAAGAGCCTTAGCATTTAAAATGCTAGATGTTTGTGTCGAATGCAATCCTGCAGTGAATTAGAGGATTAAACAACTTTTATGTTTCACCTTTTCACCCACAAGTCGCCTCCACAGTGTTTCCTGTGTTATCGCGTTTTCTCTGGCAGTCTCTCTCTCTTTCTCTCTCTCTGTCTCTGTCTTTCTCAGGTGTCAAAGCAAAAGACTTTGTGGCTTTCATAACATTTACATGCAAACTCTGCACTGAATAATCCTTGCATTTCACAATCATGGTAATTGAAACTCTCTGATGAACCAAAAAAAGGCCCATGATGTAAAGCATTACACGATGAAGGAAAACACGTAGAAACCTTCACTGTATTGTCACGCAACGCTAGGTTAATCACCTTAACAAGAGGATAATAAATTGTGATCACAATAAATAAGAAATAAATTAGGTACAGTTGCCGTGACAAATGAGGAACAGGCTCCAGATTCACACATTTGACATGAAGGAACTAAACTCTTGATCAGCCTTTATTTTTCAGATTGTGAACCCCAAACCACTTCCTGATGGCAATGCCAACTATTTGTATAGCAACACTGAAAAAAAAAAAAAAAACAACAACACAGTGATCAAGAAACATTGAGATCAATAGCATAGCACATAGCACATAGAATACTTTTTTTTTCTTCTTCTTATAATTGCAAATTGGCATCCACTATCTTTTACCCATCACATGACAATTACCAAGTGGGGAAGGTGAGGGCTACACCTTCAATTGCAGCTCTACCCTGTAATCCTTTCAAACTCTATGTTTCGCTTCAGCCGAACAAAGGAACACTCTCACTGCAGTATCCCATTTATAGACAGCCATGATGGACTAGAGTCACTCAGATGAACAAAAGAGAGAATTGTTGCATCCATGCACTGGATGGCTGTGGTACTAATTAGACAATAGTTGTTCAGGGAAAATCTGCAGGACAACTGATCATCTAGGCTTCATCTCCAAGGTATTACTGATTGGTTTCAATTCTCAGTTGCAAAAATAGAAGCAGAAAAAAAAAAAAGTGACAACTTTGTCAGCGAAGACCTCCATGTCTGGTACTAAGAACTTGTGATCTCAGGAAGCTACATCACTAGGTGAAAGTGAACAGAGCTGCTGTTGTGCAACTGAATTACCAGGAGGTAATCTACTGTACAACGCAGGGGAGAAGAAGGAAAACTCCTGGCACAACGATTGGAGGCAAGATTCAAACCCCCAGTCCTGAAGGTGTGAGATAATAGTGCGAAGCCATCATACCAAAGTAAACCTTACAATTCTGCTTGTATGAATTGTGACTTCTTGGCTTTTGCTGGAATCTTTGAAAAAAAAAATCATCATCTTTGTCATTTTTGTCCATTCTTTCTAAAATAATTGTAGGTTAATTAGACGTTGTTTGCTTGCTGTGAATTCCAAACGGTGCTATGCATCCTTAATGAGATTCAGATCCGGATTTTGACTTTGCCGCATTCACCACTTCTGCATTGCCTTATGTTTGGGATCATTCTACTGCTTAAGCAAGAGGTTGCCATGTAATATTGTTCTCTATGTCTATGCTTCCTTTAATTCTCACAAGCATCTTGGGGTTTGAGGATGAAAAGCATCGGGCGGACATGACGCTCCCACCACCACCACATATTGTATCTCTGTACGTATGGCGTTAATTGAGGAATGTGCTTTGAAACTTGACTATTATAAACTATTTCGATCAGTGTCTCATCACACCTAAAAAAATAATTTAAAAAAAAAACTGATCTTCAATGATCACTCTCATGCCTTCATGTGACTGAGCAATGGTTTCTCTTGAAATGGTTGTTTGGTGCAGCTTTACTTCACTCTCAGCCAGTGCACTGTACTCTGTATTACCAGGGCAAATACACAACAAAATATAACTTTCTGGACTTTTACCCCAACTTACTGACTCCACCTAGTGGTTCACTGCTGGCTGGTTAGTTCTCAGTAGAGATGGCACCAATCTGTCAACACAAGATTACTGTACTCATCATCAATACATGAAACAACGACAATAAGAATGGCGAAATGATTGTCAGAGAAATAAAAATCAACATTTATATTATTTTCATGACTGAATTATTTGTAACAGTAGGCGGTATTACATTAACATTTCTTACATTTATACTATTTGGTTTTGTTGTATTACTCTTTATGTACAGTATTATACTTACTATGTTTGATTCTATGACAAACAAAATCATTTAAAATATGAGACTGATGAATGAATGCAATCCTTATATTCTAATTATGTCTTTAATGGTGCTATGTATTTGGGTAGTAAAGGGCTTTTTATGATACATATTTTATTAATAATTCCATTTTTTTTATTCTATTATGGTACAACTGAATTCTATGTTTTAACTAAAAGTGAAGATTATATGTCATTTCCATATAATCATTTTACCCTACATACTATTTTTCTCTTCATAGCCAAAAGTTGTGACGCAGGGAGAGACTTTAATTACCAGTAGGTCAGTAGGTGAACTGTCTACTTAATCGTTCGATGGAATGAATGGACGTGAATTCCTGTATTAGACTGTTCCGAAACATTTCGGGTTATTGCACTGGTTTGGTAAGATAATTATCTTAATACACGTCCACTCAGCAAAATGAATAATTGTAGTTGGAAATTACCATTCAATATAGCAATATAGCAGAATAGTTTAGAACAATTGAATACTAGTTTAAACCTCTTTATAACATTCCATATACTATATCAGTCAATGGTTTTTACACACCTACTTTTTCAGTGTTATTTAATTAATTAATTGTTTTAAATATGCTTTTAATTTTAGATTATTCATTTAGCGTTGGTGACAGCCTGGCACACCCATGGCATTGTCTCGTCAGAATCACAAGGTAGTGACCTGAAATGATTTTCAGTTCACAGGTGTGCCTCATCAAGAGTCCATTTTTTTTGCATTCTTAATGTGCTTTAGACCAGCAGCTGTCTTGTGCAAAGAAAGGGTGCGTACAATAGCCTTATTAGTGCTTACTATGGTAAGAAAACCTCATTTAAGTAAAGAGAAAAGACAGTCCATCATTACTTCAAGAAATGAAGGTCAATCAAACTTTGAATGTAGCCCCAAGTGCAATAGCTAAAAACCATCAAACACTATGATGGAACTGGCTTTCATAAGGACCGTCCCAGGAAAGGAAGACCAAGCGCCTACCCCCTGCTGCAAAGAATAAGTTTATTAGAACTACCAATTTCAGAAGTGGACGATTTACATCAGCTCCCATTAGAGTTCACATAAATGCGTCTGGACTTTACATGGACCTCTTGGTTATGTAAGAGCTATTTGTGATGGAGTGATGCGTCATATGACCTGGCCTCCAAAAGTGCCCGATCTAAATACAACTGAGATGGTTTGGATGAATTGGACTGGAGAGTGAAGGAAAAGCAGGCAACAAGTCAGCACTTCTGGGAACTCCTTCAAGATTGTTGGAAATCCATTCCAGGTGACTACCTCATAGGGCTGACTGAGAGCATGGCGGGCGTCTGCAAAGCTGTCATCAAAGCAAGTGGTGACTACTTTAAAGAATCGAAAATATTAAATATATTCTGGGTAATTTAACACATTTTTGTCAATTTCAGTGTCTTCAGAATGAATATTTAATGAAAAAAAAAAAAAACAAAGCATAAAACAAAAAAGGAAACCTTTGACTAGATTTTCATTTTGTCTGGCCTGCTGGTGTTTGCACAGGTAGTTATGTCACAGGCATTGTTTCACAGACGGTGTGTCACGTGTCAACTTTGACGTCACACTGTGAGGTAATAATATATCGTCATTTGATTATCAGACCATTATAAGGTGGATGTACAGATATATTATTACCTCACAATATGACATAAAAGGTGATGATGACGCTGCCTACAATTACATTTATTGAAAAATGACTGTGACACATCGCCTGTGATGGAAGGTCTGTGACTTAACTACCTGTGCAAACATCGGCCGGCCAAACAGTTATGTAAATAGAAAATTTTATATATACACTCCTGAACAAAATCTTAAGACCCGGGGAAACATTCCAAGTTTTCGTCCTGGTGGATCATAACCAGGTTGTAAGAACTGCTTCAAAATTTCAAAAGAAAAAAGATTGGCAATTTATTGAAAACTTCATTTAAAGTCAAACAGACTGTTCGTCAGCTGATCCAAAGTTTAAGACCATAGCCCAAAAATACCCACAACGGATCTAAAAGTGTAAAAAAAAGGACTCAGTATTGTGTAAAGCCACCATTCTTGTCTATAACTTCAAGCACTCATTTCGGCATGCTTGATGCAACCGTCTCCAGGAGGCTGGTGGGAACGTTGCTTCATGTGGTGCACACGGCATCAACAGTCTGGAACTAACATCCGTTTTTGTAAACTTCCCTTGCCATCCATCCCCAAACATTCTCAAGGGGATTTAGATCAGGGGAACATGCAGGCTGGTCAAGAAGCACAATGTTATTGTCCTGGAAGAAGTCCTTCACCAGGTGGGTGTTGTGAACTGTAGCATTATCCTGTTGAAAGCCCCAGACATTATGTTGAAAGCCTGCTGCAACATGTCCACATAGTCAGCGGCGGTTTTACGCCCCTGCACAACCGGAAGCCCCATTTTCTTATTGAAGGAAAAAGCACACCAGATTTTTGCTTTTTATGATGGAGTCTCTTCCACTGTGCCACATAGAAAACATCTTCAGTGGGATCTCCTTATCATGCCAGTATCCTTGGACACCATCAGGACCATCCAGATTATTATTTTTTTCTCATTACTTTTTATCTCGCCCGTCTTTCAATGCCCCATGTTTGGTGCTCCTTGCAAATTCCAAATGGGCAAGGTTGTGGTGTGGGAGGAGACGTGGCTTTCAAGGACGTTTTTTTTTTTTTGTCTTCCTTTTAGCCCTTGTCTCGCAGATGCTGTCTTATCAGTATTGGACTGCAGTCAGCATCAGTAAGAGCTTTAATTTGGGTTTAATTTGTCTTCACGGACAGTCCGACTCAGTGTAGGTAAAATTTTTTCGGGTCTACCACTTGATATTTTTCATCCCATAACTCTCAGGATCTTTTAAGAAATTTAAAATGACTCTCTTACTGCGTCCAACCTCGGCCGCAATGGCTCGTTGCGAGATCCCTTGCCTGTGCAGCTCAGCAATCCTGTCACGTTCAAAAAACAGAAAGCCTTTTTACTTTTGCCATCAGGAGATCATGACAGTGCTACTATAATAAGGACAATGACATTAAAGCCATATTTTTGCACAGAGTTTAACTTTTAAAGGCTATGGTCTTAAACTTTTGATCAGCTGATAACCAGCCTGTTTGAGTTTAAATGCAGTTTTCAATAAGTTGTCCACTTTTTATTACTTCCTTTTTCTGCTGTACTTTGGTAGCCACTGTGGCACCCAAAAAGTACCATGTAAGTATTGTGGTACACACCATAGTAGTACTATAAGTGCCACAGTACCTACCCTGACCTATGGCGCCTACCATGGTAAATTCTTATTGGATAAAATCAACCACGTTGCATGATCTTTATTACAAAACAGGAGACCTGATTGTGACATGGTTTTAACGTTGTTTCACGACAGAATAGAGATGGACCGCTCCCTGCTGGACTCGCTTTTACAGTATATTAGTGAGATTATTCTAGCTCAGGGCGCGCGCTCTCTCGCTCTCGCGCTCTCTCACTCAGTGCTCCCTAGCGGCCGCCTTCTCACACACACACACACACACACGTACTATACTGTACTGCACTGCTAATCAGCTTTGTTTCTTTAGTTGCTCTTTTCCACCGCTAGGGCGGCGTCCCCGTTTAGCTGACAATTGAAAACAAAATGTCAACGCTACCTTGGGGAAATATGGCCATTTAATTTTCTTTCTATGGCGCGGTGATTATGGAGGAGGTTGCAAAGGAAGTGTCTTCCTTATTGCCTGCGGGAGGAGACGAAAACTCGGGGCAGAATGGTAAAATATGGTGTTTGAAGCGAGTTGGGAAAGACAGCGGCTGGCTAAGGCTCTTCGAAAATACTGAGGTAACTACTGCCTGCGTTAGCTAGCTAGCTAGCATGCTAACTGGAGTCGGAGTTAGCCACGTAGCCTTAGCAACCAGTTTCATAGTATGTTTGCTGACTGAAGAGACTTTTTTTTAAATAGGACCTACAATTAATGTTTGTTTTGTTTTGTAGACCATATTATTGGCAAGTAACCAAGCCGGAGCAATGCTAACAGCTAGCCGAAGTTCATATCCAGCTGCATGTTCGCTCATTACATGCTACACTGATTATGTTATATGACTGTAACGTTCATCTGTATTGAATATTCCTTTTTAAATTGCTCTGTTTTTGTGTAAGGTTACGATTGGACGTGGCCTGAATGTCACCCATCAGATTCTCTCAGCGAGTTGTCCACTGATGATCTCCAGAAACCACTGTATGTTTAAGCAGAGAGAACATGGCCAGTGGACAGTGACTGACAATGAGGTAAATTACAGCACCACACATCTCAGCTCACAGGTCTCAACCATTGTGACTCGATCACTCACTCACTCACCGCATCATCTATATAAATAAAATCATACTCTCCCATTCAGTTATGTCTTTTTAAGTTTCATAGACTGGAACGCATTACATATATGTCTGTCACAGCATCACGCAAAACTGCCTGAACAGAACTTCATGAAACTTTTGCAGTACAGTACGGTACTTCTGCCTGAAGTTTAACCTGCACAATACGTGAAATCAGAATTTTGAGTAAAAGCGATGTTATGAACAGTTATCTCGCAGATTTAATAATCTACTTTAAATAAGATGAATAAGACTAATACGCTACTTGCTCAATGTAAACAAAAGATATCAATTAGAAAAGCTGAACCGAATATTCGTCCTGGGATTAACGAATAATATTTTCACCGCTGAAATAACAGCCATGAAGTGATTTAATGCGCTGCAATTGTTTTAAGACAAAACTTCATTTTTATCCGATCTGCTTTTCTGGTTTCTCATCTGTGATTCACTCTCCGATTACTGAACAAGGACTGTATTTGGCTGAAAGAAGTACGGTTTGTGTAAACAAGGCGTAAAGATAAACATTTCTATATCCTCTCTTTCAAATTTGATTGCAATAGGTTGAAATGGAAGTAGATTCAAAATCTGCAACACACACACACACACACACACACACACACACACACACTGTGGACAATTTGGAAATGCCATTTAGCCTAATCTTCATGTCTTCGGACTGTGGGAGGAAACCGGAGCACATGGAGGAAACCCACCAAACAATGGGGAGAGCATGCAAACTCCATACACACAGAACCCCGAGGGAGGGAATCGATTTCAGACCCTGCAAGTGCAAGGCAACAGTGCTAACCACTAAGCCAACATGCCGCCTCATTGTGATTTAAAGATAATAAATTAATCTCTAGTATGAAGACACCATAACTCACACAATTTATTAGGTACAGCTAATGGCAAGAGTGATCGCGGCTCTTCTCTTTTGTTGTACTGCTATAAATCTGACTAATGTGCACTAAATTATAAATATAGTTAATCTAAAGGTTTTAAAGTGCAAGTGAATGAACCGAACGCATAGTATATAATTAATAACCTTTATTGACTTAACTTGTAAAGTATTGCAAAGTGTAAACAAAACACTGCTATAATAAAATGCTAGCCGAGTATATATGAGCGTGATTACTCCAATGCCTTGGGATAAACTATATTTTTCATTGTTTCGTTGTCCCCATTACCACTACCGGTCAGAATAGTCGATTGAATAATGTTGGGTATAAGTTTGCTGACGCAGAATCTTGTTCCATTGCGCAGTTTTGGGGCGTATAAATCCCGGAGCAACATGATAAGCGATCCCACTTTTAAATTTAATAGATGATGTGGTCAGGATCAGAAAACAGAATCTTGGTCCATAACAGTATCGACCTATTTGTACGTAGTGCAAAGTCCAGGAAGCTCTTGAAGAATAATGTTGTTGATTTCGTTGACGTTTGAATTTTTCGGAGCAAGAATTGCTCGTTGAAATTTTGTTAAAATATCCAGGAACACCTTTCGTATGATGTTGCACCGGTGACAGCAACATACAGAAGTCAGATGGAAATAAAATCGAGCCTGATACAGTGCCAGAGGGGAATTTTCCTTCCCCAAGGCTGAGTCTGTGACACGTCTGTGATGAAACGTCTGTGTCAGAACGCCTGCGTACGAACACTAGTCAAACAGAATTTGCGGTTGCCCCGGCTTCAGAAAGTCAAGGTGCTACCACATGTTTGCTAAATCCATTAATTGATAAACCAGTGAATTATAATGAGTCCTCCTTTTTAGCCAGATAAACAAGAACTAGTGACATCACCTCTTGCGCACAGGGAGAACTGAGGGTCTTCAAGTCAAATTAGTTGTGAGAGTAAAACCTCCCTTTATTTCTTTGTTAAAACATTTATCCCATCGTTTCTCTAGTGCTCGATACCATCATGGTAGAAAGTTTTCTCAGTACGATCAGCCTGCCAGGTTTGTATTAAACAGCGCTTCTTTATTACGCATCATACATGTATGTTGCCTTAATTTTGTTCACCACTGTACGTTTTTTTTATTATCTTAATTTTTTTTACTACTGTTCTTACTTGCTATAATTATCAGGTTGTTAGCATTAAAGTTGATTTTTATGATTTAGCTGCAAATCAAGTATTTTAGGTTGCTGAAATGTGAACACACAAATTTACATATATTTTAACATATTTGTACAGATAAACCAAAGATTAAACAACAGATAAAGAGATTATGCATACTTATAATTCAGATTAGGCTATAACACAACTTGTATTAATATTGACCATTGTCTTTTGGCATTTAAATTATTTTTGTAACTAATTTGTACTTTTCTTCCCTTCACTGCCTCAGAGCCTGAATGGAGTGTGGGTGAATGGTACTCGGATATCCCCTGGGAAACCCCACGTCCTGCAGCAGGGGGATGTTGTACGATTCGGCGTCCCGTTGGATGGCAACCCGGTGGAGTTCGAGTACGTTCTCCTCCACTCCAGCTTTGACATAATCAAAGCGTTCCTAACCAAAACAGCTGCCGCAGAAGTCAAAGCTGTGACATCCAGGCCAAAGAAGTTCAAGCGAAAATTTGGCACAGACGAGGTGGAGACAAACAACCTACAAGACTCAAACTCGAAGCTCTATCGCATCTCCAACACAGATAAATCTCATGGCCTGCCGTGTCCCACAGGAACAGTACCTGAACAGGCTGGAACTAGTGAATCATCTGGGCAATTGCCTCAGAGTAGTGACAGTACGCAGCATCTGACTACCTTAAAACGCTACAGTGAGAACCTAAAAGTGTTGAAGGAGCGCATGGGGGCCACACAGAAGCGGGCAGCTGAGTTAGAGGGGCAGGAGGCCTCAAGTCTAGAGCAGCGGCAGGAAATGGAGGTTCTGCAGGAGCAGATGAAGCTGCTACGAGGCGAGTTAAACTCGCAGCAGGAACTGGCACGACAGCGCATGGAAATCCTCGAGAGACGACTGGAGGTGGGTCAACATACATACAAACTTTTATGCTGTCCGTGTGCCACTATAGGATATGCAACTAATTGGCACATACAATAAATTTAATCCTTGCCTTTGCAAGTAGGCATTGCTTGTGCGCCTGAGATATTGCATGTTCCATATAAAGAGGATCCTTATTTTGGGGAAGTTCAAAAGCCAAAAAAACAAATCGGTATATATAAATAAATAAAAAATAGAAACCAAGTCACCAAGCTTGAATATTAATTGGTAGTTAGTGTGTTAAATTGGTGATGCCAGTGTCAATAAATACTGATCTGAAATTAGCCATTAACTGTCATGGCACTCACTCTGATCATCTAAACTAAATTCAAATCACTTGAATTAAAAAATAATTTGATCTAGTCCTGCACAACTCTTCTAAAAATCTAAATTACAAGATGGATTTTTGCTGTTATTTAATCTCAAAAGATTGCAATTTAGTACAGGTAATATATACTTAGTCAGAAGTGATTGTAAAGATTTGTAATTATTTTTAAATACTTCTGAGTTTATAGATAAATATTGCACACATCCTCTTAATGAGATGATTTGTGCTATTATTGGATGTTGGCCTAGACAAATACAATTGATACAAAAAGGCACATTTAATAGTTAATATCACAGTAAAATCATACTCTCAATATCTGTCAAAATAATAAGAATTATTATTTTATATATTTTTTTAATGAAATACTGCAGCCCTGGTTTGATCATAATTAACGTGGCATATCAAGTCATAAAAGCCAGGAAAGGTTAGGCAATGACTGAAATGTGAATACTGTATAAGGAAATGATTCCCCGTCTGTAAAGACGCTTTCACACTAACAGAACAAAGATACATTTAGGTTTTGGACTAGGTTAGTTTCATATTGCACCTTACTAAAGTAAAATTAAATTTAGGCTGAAAACATTCTCATAATATTTTCATTGGTTACAAATATGATGATGGATAAAGGGTTTGTCTGAGGAAATGGCAAAAATCACCTGTGCATGGTGAACATGGAGCGCAATTAGTTACTACTATCTAACCCTCAGCTGTATATTGTTTTTTTTTGGTCTAATTTTCGTTTGCTGGTCCAAATATCCAAAAGACAATTCAACAGAGAATCAGTCTAAACTGAGAGCAGATGGTGTTTCTGACCCAATTCTTTGTTGTTAGCGGCAGTCTGTCAGATAGACGAACCTCTTGTTTTTCTGAGACAACACTGATTCCTTAATTTCTAGTATGTATAGGAAATAAAAATGCAGATTCTAATCAGCGTTATTGCACTGTATTAAAAGACGGAGAGAAGCCAGCAGAAAGAAGACGGCCTGAAAAAACAACTAGAGGAGGCTTTAAAGGAGGTAAGGTAGCAGCTTGTATCTGTATGGGTTAAAGAAAAACCTGTAGTATAATTGCTTTGTGCATTTTTTGTGGGTTTTTTGTTTTATTTAATGGTGGAAATTGAATCCATTTTGGAATGACACCTTAGGGCTTTCTCTTTCTTCATTGTGTGGTCTGTGTTTTCTGCTGCTTTAGCACCACAAAGTGATGGAAGAGTTGAAGCAGGAAAGGGAGGGATTTCAAGAGGTCCTTCAGGCCAAAGACAACGAGCTGAAAGTAACCAAGGTACTCATCCCTGTAGAAAGAAATTGATTTGGTTATGAATCGCAATTATTTTGTGTACAGATTCATGAATTGTCACATTGACACCAACTTATTTATAGCATTTATAATAGAGATTTATAATTTATGCACAAGTTTGAGTGGTGCATCAGAAATGTATTTTCAAGGCATGACGTTTGAGGCTGTGCAATTTCTTCCCCACCACAGCAAAACGTATTTGTCAATTTCTCTATCTTTCTTTCTTTTTTTTTTTTTTTCTTTTTTTTACTTATTATTTTGCTGGAGATGTAAATAAATATTTGTGAACACTGTGAATTACAGATCTCGTTACTCACTGCTAGACAACGGTGTCAGCGTGTTTGATGCATGACTGTTGTGTTTGCTGCAGGAGGAGAAAGAGCGGGCGAGAGCTCAGAAAGACGAGGTTGTCACACAGATGACAGAAGTGCTGGAGAATGAACTGCAGTGCATCATTTGCTCTGAGCTCTTCATCGAGGTATGACTATCATGGTGTTCAGACCTTAATGTTCATGCATGTAGCGTCTCACAAAAGTAAGTGCACCCTCACAAAAGTAAGCATGTCCCAAAATTTCAGCAACCACTTTATTATATGTTCTCAAGGGATAAGCTTTAGAATAGTCAATGTGCAGCTTGTATAGCAGAACAGATTTCCATTCTCTGCAGACTTTATTGTCTAAATAACTGGCAATGTGTTAGACACATGGCACTTTGCCACCTTCCGCTTGAGGACGCCACTCTATGGGGTTCAGGTCTGGAGACGAACTTGGACACATGAACGTGATGAATAGGACATGTGACTTTGCATGGCTAAAGATGTACAGCTGTTATCAATTACTATGTACTCACATTTGTTGCCAGCTGTTTTGACATTAATGGCTATATGTTAAGTTATTTTCAGAGGACAGTTAATCTGTACTGTTCAACAAGCTCTGCACATTGATTACTCTAAAAATATATGATAAAATGTATAAAATATGTGCAAGTTTCATTTCTATAGTTTTGTCCTTTGAGTGGATGTGCTAAAATGTTGTGTGCTTATTTTTGTGAGTGGGTATAAATAGCATGAATGTGACTGTGTTTATTCATGAACATTTTTAAATAACTAGTACTAAGTCAGTAACACCATTTTGGTTATCTTGACCTTTTTTGTGAACAGGTTAAGCAGTGTATGCTTTTTTTCCCTCCCTCTTTTCTCAGGCAGTGACACTGAGCTGCGCTCACAGTTTCTGTCAGCACTGTATTGCAGACTGGCGGAGACGCAAAGACGAGTGTCCTATCTGCAGGCAGCCCATTGTGTCTCAGGCTCGCTCTCTAGTGCTGGACAACTGCATTGACCGCATGGTGGAAAACCTGAGCACTGTGATGAGGGAGAGGAGAACAGCGCTTATCAGCCAGAGGAAAGGTGAGAGGTGCGTCCTCTCCGCTCACTATGCTGCAAACCCTGTTTAGCGACGTTATACAATACTTGTCTGTGTCATTTCCACATTAAGTGACAAGTCCATCGAGCCTTAACAGTGTATTAGTCAATACTAGGTTGTTAAGAATAAACAGTAATTACATTCATTGTTTCTATTTTCTTTATATATAAATTGGCTTCTGTAACATTAATAGGCCCAAATGAGACATTTTGGTACTAAGATCAAGGTTTGCGTAAAGATTTTGAAGGACGGGAAAAAGAAAAAGAGACACTGTTGGGAGTGACACTAAGAAAAATTTTTAACTGTCTCTCTCATTGTCTTTCTGCTTGTGTGTTTGTCTGCCTTGCTCACAGTATCTTCCCTTACAACAGCCTTTTAAATAATGTTAAACTGTGCGATTAAACTTATTGTACTTATTTCTTCTAATAAGGCATTGTGATGAGGCCTTGAAACTACTTTTAGAAATTATTTATAACTCTATATTTATACAAACATAGATGATAAACACCCTAGATGCTCAATATGCAGTTAGTAAGCACTTTATTTTTAATACTGGGTAGGGCTCTCAAAACAGCCTCGACTTTTTCTTTCTTTTTTTTTTCATGGTATGGCTTCCACAAGATGTTGAAAAGATTTTGGCCATGAGCAATTTACATGGTCAGCAATAATACACAAATAGTCTGCAGGGTTCAAATTATGATTGATTGGTTTTAATTCAGGGAAAATGGGAAGAAAGCATTCCCCTCATCATTACACCAGTCTACACCAGCCTGGATTGCTGCCCCAGGCAAGTTTTGGTCCATGGATACACGCTGTTGGGACCAAATTCTGATTGATCCTATCTAGCAAACCTCAATCGGACAAGTCTTTAACTGTTTAGTTTTGAGAGCCTGTGCAGAGCAGAGTTACTGACTTTCTGTCAATTCAAACCAGTTTGACCGTTCTCCATTGACCTCGCTCATTAACAAGTTGGTTCTGTCTCCTGAACTGCTCACTGGATGTTTGTTTGTTATTGCAAACATCCAGTGATGTTGTTATTGAGTAAACCTTAGACAATGTTGTGCATAAATGTTTCAGAAGGTCAGCAGCTCCTGAAATAATCAAAACCAAACCATTTGGCAGCAACAATCATATCATGGGCAAAGTCACCGATGTTGCATCGTTACCCAGTTCTGATGTTTGTGTACAATCCTAGGGATTGCGGTGCTAATAACAACATGGAATTGCTTCAGATGAGATCTAAGGACCTGCCTTTTCCCCCCTAAGTGCCTGGGTTAATAAATAAAACTATCAGTGTTTATACTCTTAAGTCTGTGACCTATTGATATGTTTCTAGGTAAGAGAGACTTCACATCACTTTTATAGATCACTACGGATAAGCACGTCTGCCAAATTGCCATGATCAAATGCATCTGTTCTTAATAAAGTGGTTTTTGACTGCAAATACTAATAAATAATTGTTCTCCACATCGTTTTAAGCTGCGGCACAACACGCCTCAAGAAAAGTGCTGACTGCCCTCTTCCACATACACAAGCTCACACATGCCTATGATTGCAATAAGCTCTTGTTTGCTAGAGTATGCTATCCCTCCTGCTTAGAGTATGGCCAGTTTTGCTTGGAATCTTTCAGTTGGGAGCTCAGCAAATAATATAATTGTATAAAAGACTTTGTCTGGGATTTCACAGGTCAGCATAAAGAACCCTCCTTTGGACTGATAGTGATCCAGGATGATAGTGACAGTGATCCATCAGTTCAGCCGCCCAACGCAGCAAAGGCAACCTGTTGAAGCCTTCTGAGGGTCAATTATATGACTGTGTGATTTAATAGTATGATTGTGAAATGTACAGCTGTGAATTTGTTGTTGGTTTGTAGATAATAGTCATATTTGTTAGTTTTTCTTTTTTGTCTTTTCAATAAAGCAGCTTTATTAGACTATCATTCAGGTATTACAAATTTATTCTGTTTTGTTCTGGATTATTGTGCAGATGATTTTCAACTATGGTTTAAGTTCTCACTTCATCACTCCCTTTAGTGGTAAGGATGTGTAGATGTCTGTCTTTTTATTTTTTATTTTTTGTATTTTTAAATAAACCCAATATTTATACTCACAGGATGCAGGTTCCATGAAAAGCCTGTTGCTAAATAAATCCTGTCCTGGACACAAGGGGGCAGCATAGCCGCAAAATTACCCCAGAGCTTTTGAACTTTGATTTTTCTTTACTAAGCTAAAATTCATTACAGAATATCACAGAATACCATTAGCGTGAAGTAGTTGTAACACAAATGCATTGTTATGATCTTAAATACAGATTTAGCTGTCTCTAAAATTTAAAATCAAATTCCACACAAGATTGTTTGCATTGTTTGTGTATTCCCAGCATTTAATATTAACTGTGTAGTAACTGTCTTGGTATAGTGCTTTTATAGAAATATGGCAAAAGCACTATGGAATGAATTCATTCATTCTTCATCTTCTATACCGCTTATCCTGTGTAGAGAGGAATGGGGGGCATGGAACCCTATCCCAGGAGACGAGACGGGGTACACCAGGGTGCCAATTCATTGCACCGTGCTCACACACACACACTACAAGCAATTTGGGGACTTCAGTTAATCCAGTTAATCTAATCTGCATGCCTTTTGACTGTGGGAGGAAACTGGAGTACCTCCACCAACATAAAATCACAGTAAAAACCTATAACAAAAATATTGTTGTATGAGTGGGCCAAACATTAGGTAACATTTTATTTCCTTAAATTAGTATATGTACTTGAATTAATATAATTCAATATTTTCCATGAAAATATTGCTCTAATCTATAATGTGTGGTCTGTGTGAAGTACCAGGAAGGGTTATGAAGTGGAACAGGCAATCCACCTAATCAAGGCTTGGATCTCCAAGAGGTTGCATCACCACAATCTGTAGTCTGTTGTAACCTAACGTCATGAAATACCTTTATGCGTATTGCAAAGGTGTTGCGAATGTGATTTTACAGATGAACAATCCTGGCACAAGAGATACATAATGCACGTCTTGTTGATCCATCAGTTTGAGTTGTTTCTCAGGTTAGTACATATACAATAACTTCACTGACTTTTTTTTTCTGTTCCTATTTAGTTTTTCTTGGTAAGTACATGGTAGTGTACCTAATGACCACTCCGCACCGGTCCAGAATACACTGGTTGTGGAGCATGTCAATCTCAAGGCATCATGTACACATACACAAGTTTGTGTTACCAAACCACCTATCTGCAGGAGACTGGTATAAACAAGAGAACATGGATAAAACCTGCACTGACCCTGAGAGAATAAAGAAAAAACTCTCACCTCCTGCACAGTAAACCTGGGGTTGTGAGAAAACGAACACCCACAGCACAGCCAGACTAAATTAAGTCACTGTTTCTGATAAGTAATGATTTAGCCGTGTAGCATGAAGAATCTAAAACTGAAGGCTTTGAGACAAAGTAAGCTAACTTGGGTGAATGGGTGATTAAATATATTTAAGAGTATGGTGAAAATCTTTTTTTTTTCCTTTGAAATATGACAAATGAAAAAGCTAGGGAATTCCAGATGGTGATAATGCAATGCATTTAGAGAGCAGTTGCATATGGTTGCTTATAGCGCAGTAGTAAAATAAATAAAAGAGAAATTTATAAGAGAATATACAGGGCCAAATAAAATCTGAAGTGAAATGATAAATAACAAAGAAAAGCATGAGAAGATAAAAAGAAAAGAATATTAATTATGAAAAGTAATGTAATATTAACAATATTGATAAAATGAAAAATATAGAAAAGTAAAAATATAAAATAAACTATTAAAGCAGAACATACTTTCAATTAAATGCCAAAATGACACAGGGAAGTGTTGTGGCAACACAGCAGACGAACACTGCTGGAGTCCAGGATGTCACACAGCAGTTAATAGGGGCATTTGGAAAATAGTGGGGATGGAAAATCTCCTTAAAAGCTCCACAGTTTTTGTTTTCACACTACTGAAAAAAACCCAAGTGTAAATGCATGCAAACGTCTGTCACATAAAAACCCGCATGTGAAGCTTGAAAAAAAAAATGGGAAAGATTTTGTGTGAAAGTTGAGTGTGAAATTCACCTGACACGGCATCAAACCACAGCACGCACTTTGATCCTGTGAGGTTATTTTTTTTTTACCTCAGCAGGTCTTATGAGAGAACTGCATTCAATTGACAGGCTGTACAGTATATAAGCTTTTGATTCGATCTTTTTCCAGAAGTTTCATATGTAATGTCGTGAATCTTCAACTGGCTTTATGTCTCTTGGCTGTTTACTCTGCACTCATATGGCTGTTCATGCTTCACATAGCTGCGGTTGATAAATATAATACATTCTTGATCTAAACATCTATGGCCCCTTGAGGTGGTGTTTCGGCCCCAACTCTTGACTAATTGACTAGAGTTGGGGTAAAAGATTAACGCTGTATTAAATATAGTAAACCTACAAAAAAAAAAGTTAAAATTATAAATCATTGTTCAAAAACCAGTTGATCAATATGATTCAAGAACTATCCATTTAAGAAAATCTCGGTAAAGGATTGTTCTGCTGGTTTAGGTATTTCTGCTGGTTGTGGTGGTGTTCATTAAGCTCTATTGAAGAGCAGCTGGTGAAGGTGCTGTACCAGCTTGTCCAGCTCAGCTTGTGTTGTAGCATCTGTTCAAACTAAGCTGCAGTTCGGCAGGGAACTAATCGGATTTATTTCCTGAACTGAAAGCCAAGGTGAGGGAAATATTAAATTATAGGTCCTTCTGATTTTGTATTTTGAACTAGTTGTATTTACTGGGTGCATTTACATATAGATAAAGATTATACTATTTGGAAATTTTAATTCTGATGTTCTACTCTATTGAATATTTCAATAACCCTCAGTTTGAGCAGACACAGGACTGATGAGGTGACACTGACTCAGTGCAAATATATACTAGGGTGCTAATTTCACTCACACACTCACTCATCATCCATACCACTTTATCCTGTAAACCTGGTCGCAGGGGGGCCTAGAGCCTATCCCAGGAGACTTAGGGCACTAGGCGGAGAACACCCGGGACAGGGCGCCAATCCATCGCAGAAGTGAAGTGGAGGCATCACAGTGACTTAGGGGTTAGCAGTGTCGACGTACACCTCCAGGATCTGGGTTTGATTCCCACCTCAGGTCTGTGTGCATGTAGTGCATGTTCTCCTTGTGCTTGGTGGGTTTCCTCCCACAGTCAAGAGACATGCACATTAGGTTAATTGGCATACCCAAATTGCCTGTAGTGTGTGAGTGTGTGTACATGTATGTGTGTGCTCTGAGATGGATTGGCACCCCGTCCATGGTGTACCCCGCTTCGTCATCCTTCTGACAGATTAGAGCAGTATACATATAGGTAGACGATGAGTGAGTGAGTGAGTGAGAAATAGAAGTGGTACAAGGTTATAATAGCACAAAATAAATCCTGTGCCTTTTTCATGTTTGCAACACAGTTGTCGGATTATATATTAATATTTTTTGTTAATAAGGTTTAATTAATCAGCAGATGAAACACTCTCACCAAAAGTAACATTTTGCTGTCTTATTAAACTGAGTTGCATTTACTGAAGGCATTTTATTAAAATCACTTTTCCAAAAAGGTGATTTGAAAGGTGAGTGAATAAAGGTGAATATTACTCACTACAAAACAAACAAAAACATCTAAAGCTTTTAAAGCTTGACATTTGTAAACATATTTAAGCTTAATGGACTTATATTTATTTCTACGATTTAAAAGATTAATATATTTGAATAATATCAATATTTATTTCCATTTTCTTATATTTAAGAAATCGTATTAGCTAAACTAGCTTTCTGCAGCGCTGTGGCGTAGCCCTGGAGTAGCTCGCGCTCTAGTTTGGGTGTCGCCATGGAAACCTTCCGCGCGACTCCAATTTCACGTGGCTGCTTATTAACCATGGCAACCTAGGTTTAAAAACCAAACGGAAGGTCAGCATTAACGTGTAGCTCATTCAGATATACCTTCTGGTGTGTTTTTAGGATATCGTTCTGTCGAAGGTAACGTTTTTGACCTAAAGTATATTTATAACTGTCTTTGTTTTCAAATATTTGAGAAGCTGGCTTACTTTCTACTGCGTCACAAAAAACTCAGGTAAGTTTAAGAACGTATACACACACACACATACATGTACATGTTATATATGTCTATTAAAAACCAGAGGTTCATCAATCTTTTCTTTCTTTCTATCTATCTATCTATCTATCTATCTATACAGTAAATACACAAAACAGTGATGCATTTTAAACCCGGGTCAGACAATGAAAGGCTGCGCAGAATTAGAGCTGAGGATCTGGAGTGGTCTTTGGCTGTGGTGCCTTCACTGACACAGCTCTGTCTGAATAACATCATACAAAACTTTGAAGGTATTATTATTATTATTATTATTATTATTATTATTGTTGTTGTTGTTGTTGTATCTTTTTAATATTAAACACCAACTGTTGACCTTTGCATAGAAAACATGGGAGAATTCTATAAAAGTATAAGGGCTCTGTTTTTGTTTTTGTTTATTTGTCAAAATAAAAAATAAATAAAACACAAAACAAAACCAGTATCCATCAATCAGTAATGCAAAAACTGAGGCAGGTTTAAAAGGAATGATGGTAGTGTCCTATTTTTATACAGCACTAATATGGAACGACTCACATGTGATTATCAAGGTTTTTTAACAACTGTTTCATGAACTTTAAATGCAAATATTTCATAATTAGATGGTGTTTTTATTTTATAGTATACATGTAACACCAACACTACATACGACACTATGTGCCCTCCATTTGCTTGAGCTCATGGATGGATGGTCTTGATTGCCTAGCGTCACTACGATTGTCTCTGAAAAATGCTCCATGTGTCCATGTATTAACACAGGCTGTCTGATCCAATCCCACAGAAAATCGAATTATAGTCCAAATTGCTGAAAAATCATAGCAGGGATCATTGCGGAAATGTATCAGAACACCCAATACATCACAACTTGCTGTGTATGGGGTTTAACAAACAAAAAGGTTTTGATTCGCCTTCAAATTTCTTAGATCTCAATCAGACCGACCGCTCGTGGGATGTGCTGGACAAAAGAGTCTGATCCATGAAAGCCCACCTTGAAACTTACAGCACGTAAAGGATCTGCTGCTAACATCCTAGTGCCAGAAACTACAGCACACCTTCAGAGGTCATGTAGAGTCATGCCACGAGGAGTCAAAAATGTTTTGGTTTTGGCACAAAGGAAACCTAAAATTTAGGTAGTTTTAATGTGAGTCATCAGTGTATATGCAATCATGGTCAAAAGTGTTCAAAATTTTCTTGTTTAATCTTCTTGATTTTTTCACCGTGCCATTATTTATTTAACAAAATGAAACCAAAAAGCCAAAAATAAGGCCAATACTAAGTACCCCCAAGATTCAGTAGCTTGTAGACCCACCTTTAGTAGCAATAAAGAGGTAATCGTTTCCTGTATGACTATCAACCTCAGACATCATTGAGGAGGAATTTTGGCCCATTCTTCCTTACAACATTGCTTCAGTTAATTCACGTCTGCATAGATCACTTAAGGTCTGCCACAGAATTTCAAATTGGTTGAGGTCTGGACTAGGCCATTCCAAAACCCTGATTCTTTTCTTTTTTTTAGCCATTCTAATGTAGATCTCCTGGTGTGCTTCTTTTCATTGTCCTGTTTCATGAGTCAATTTCGACCAAGCTTTAGCTGTCACACAGATGGCCTCACATTTGCCTCATGAATATTCTCATATACAGAAGAGTTCATGATGGGCATTGGTGGCTCAGTGGTAGGTTTCCGTTTTCAATTCCCACCCAATGCCCAAATCCCAGCCATTGGAAGGGCATCCGGTGTAAAACCAGTGCCAAAGTAGTGTGCAGATCGGATAGTCCGCTGTGGCCAACCCCTTGATGGGAGCAGCTGAAAGACTGACAAAAACAACAGCAACAGAGGAGTTCATGGTCAACTCATTTTTACAGTGGGTATGAGGTATTTGTGTTAAAATCCTGTGTTAAAATACCTTAGAGCTGGGCTCATCTGTCTATAGGACATTGTTCCAGTTGTCTTGTCCTTTGTTCAGATGCAGTTACGCAAACTTCAGTTGTGCTTCCACGTTCATTTTAGACGGAAGAGGCTTTCTCCAGACAACCCTTCCAAACAAACCTTACTTGATCAGTCCTCTTCTAATTGTGCTGTCATGGACTTTAACATTTTACATGCTCAGTGAGCTCTGTAGGATTTGAAACGTAGTTGCACATCCATTCCTGATAAGATTGGTCAAAATTGTCTATAATGCTTTCTACTCACGAATAATCTTTCTCACGGTAGAACTTTGAAGTTCAAATTGTTTCAGTTATACTAGTTACTGTATGCTATGTGTATTTGTTATGTTTTATGTCTAAAAAGTATGAGCCTCTGGAGTGTGGCTTCTATAATGCATTCTCTATTGTTTTTCTAATATGTATGTGCAATATTTATATTGCTAAGGTGAACAAAAACAGGGAAAGGGTATAGTTACCTAGTCCTCACATTGTATTAAAAGACAAAGAGCATTAAACGGCGTGATTTGATGTGTGATTTTAAAAAAGGAGGATTGGCGTCCTGCCTGATATAAAGGAGCTAATAAAAGTGATTAGAAGCTGTGTCGGATTGTATGGTTTCGAAAGTTCAAAAATATACGGTGGTGCTAGATTATTCAGGGCTTTGTAAACTATTAACCAGACCCTGACCCTGACCCTGAAGCATGTACTGTATAACCTTTTCAAGACCTTTTCGTTTTTTATGCTTTAATGCATTACAGATAATCCTGTCGTTGAGAAACTCCTGCCAAAGCACAAGGAGTTTGTCCTGGAGAAGCTGCCTCCGACTCTGCCTCTCAGCCTAACAGCAAATCTGATCAGTGATGAGGACTTCTGGAAGCGGTGCTGTCAGAGCCGCTGGACAGTGTGCGACATCTCTGAGTATGGCGACAGCTGGAAGCGCATGTTCTTTGAACGCCATCTAGAGAACATCATCGAACATTTCATCCCAGACGTGACTGACATCCAGTCGGTGCTGGAGCTTGTGCCACTGTGCAGAGACTATGTGAAGCGGCTGAAGATCACTCAGCTCCTGCCTCCAGTTAAAGAGCCGGCGGCATTTGAAGAGGGCGACGGTGCAGATTCGGTCAGCGATTTTTACACTGAGGGGCCCTCAATGGATCACTTTGACTTCCGAATTCTGCTCGACAAACTGAGCAATCTGGAAGAGCTGCAGCTCATGTATGGTGTGAAAAGCTGTGGAATGAACTTTGCGTGGCATCTGTTTCAGTTTACCCTCCGTGACTGCCAATCGATGGCTGAGGCTGTGAAATCCTGCAAAACCTTGAAGGTTTAAATTGATTATGTTGTTTGAGCTTCCATCCATTTTCTTTAACTGCCATTTCATCACTTTGTTTCAATGTAAGCCTAATTTACATCTAATATGAATGTACTTCCTCAATAGGGTTTGGCTTATAAGGCCTGTAAGGGGTTGCAGGAGTGGCGGCTTCTGTAATTCATTCTCTGTTGTCTTTCTAATATTTTTATTTATGTTGCAGAGGTGAACTGGAGTGTTCACTTGGATGGATCAGCTAGAGCTCTTTCGGTGTAATTGAGCAGGCATTGATCCATCCTGTTCTGTGTTCTCTTCATGCTAATGTTAGTGATAATGTCTCCACAAACATGATATACGAACAAAATTTGAAACCAAGAACCTCAGTAGAGATCAATAAGAACTGTTTGCAATCGCTGCATATACAGTACAGTACTGTGCAAAAGTCTTGACACAACCCTCATTTTTTTCATATTGAATTTAATTATTTATTTATTATTTAAATTAGATTAAATGAAAGAAATAGGAACAAATGTTTTACTACAACAAACTGCAAAGTGCATAAAGGAACGATTTAAAAATTGATTATGTATGTAGCAACCACATTTGCCATCTTGTCAATTCTAACCACTCAACATTCAGCATCTGCCCTGTCATCATCTGTCATCATCTGTCATCATCTGTACCTGTTACAGACTGGTTCATCTTACACTGTAAACCCTAATGCTCAAAGTAATTGAACATATTAAGTACTGTTAACTTAAATAATTACAATTAGTTCAAATTAATAGACCTTGATGAGTATTTTCAAGTTTGCAAGTAACAGTAACTGTCACCAAGTTCCACCAACTTAAAATCTTTTGGACTAGTGATTTTGTGTCTGATATCATCAGGGCACTGGTGGCTCAGTGGTTGGTGTTTCGTCTGCCATGCGAATGTCCCGTGTTCGATTCCCAACAACTGGTTGAAGTGTCTGTCCCAAGCCCAGATAAAATGAGAAGGGTGCGTCAGGAAGGGCATCTGGTGTAAAACCCGGGCCAAGCTTGCGTGCGGACCGGATCGTCTGCTGTGGTGCCGGGAGCAGCCGAAAGAGCAACAACAATTTATTGATGATTGCAACAACTAAAAAAGTTAGGCGACTCAATAATGCAAATAAAAAATATAAATGAGTCCAACAATCTCAAAAACTGATAGTCCTGTTTACTTAAAATTGGAAACATTTTTACCTACAATTTTTTGGAGTTTTGCCAACTTATTCAGGTTTACAGTGTAGATGCTTTTTATGCTTAAATGCTTAAAGGTCACTGTGTGGCTTATCAAACAAAAACATTCCTATGAGACTGCTCAGGTACAGGTACAAGAACTATTGGTCCTGATACATTCAAAATAAAAGCAAGTCTGACTCTTTGGATACAAAATCTGAAGGAATGAAGGGTGGTTCAAGACTTTTGCACGGTACTGCTAGGGTTTGAATTCCAAGCTTCAGTAAGACAGATTCATCAACAGAAATATTTAGCCATGGGTCCATCCAGGATGTTTTTAGCATCTACAGTGCCATGAAAAAGTATTTGCCCCTTTTTCATGATTTTCTTTTTTTTTTTTTGTGCATGTTTGTCCCACTAAATGATTGTGATCATCAAACAGATAAATTCAAAATGCAGTTTTTAAATAATTATTTAATTTAATAATGGAAAAAAGCTGTTCAAACCTTCCTGCCCCATGTGAAAAAGTAATTGCCCCTAAACCTAATAACTGGTTGTGCTACTCTTTGCATTTATGAAATTTTGGCCCAGTCCTCTATGCAGAATTGTGTTAATTCAGCCACATTGGAGAGTTTTTTTTTTTTTATTCAAGCATGAATGGCCTGTTTAAGGTCATCTCAATCAGATTTAAGTCTTGTCTTTAAGTCTTGACTAGGCCATCTAAAACCTTAATTTTTTTTTTCTCTTTTTTTTAGCCCTTTAGAGGTGGATTTGCAGGTGTGTTTTGGATCTTTGTCTTGCTGTATAACCCAAGTGTGCTTAAGCTTGAGGTCACAAACTGAATGCCGGACATTCTCCTTCCTTCAGGATTTTCTGGTAGAGCGCAGATTTCATAGTATCGTCAATTATGGCCAGTCGTCTACGCCCTGAAGTCGCAAAGCAGCCCCAGACTATCACCATGTCTGACTGTTGGTATGATGTTCTTTTTATGAAACGCAGTGCTAGTTTTACGCCAGATGCACGTAATTGGATGCACACCTTCCAGAAAGTTCAACTTTTGTTCTATAATCCCACAAAACATTTGCCTAAAAGTCTAATCAAGATTTTTTTTGGGCAAATTTGAGATGAGCCTTGTGTTCTTTTTGGTCAGCAGTGGCTTTCGCCTTGGAACAGCTTTTCCCATAATAAACAAAGTAATGATTTTAAAACTGTATTTTGAATTTACTCAGTTTATCTTTTTGAAGCATTTGAATTTTTTTTTTTTTTTTTGATAATGTGAATGATTTAAGTGTGACAGATTTGCAAAAAAAAAAAAAAATTCAGGAAGAGGCGTATACTATTTCACTGTAGATGCTAATTTTGCAGCCATAAATAAATGTTCCTCCTAATGCAGGTGGAGTGACACCACATTGGGTGGGATTTTTAAATCTATTTTATTTTTTTTTTAAAAACATGGGAAATGCACAAGACCTTCTTTATTGGATACACTGTTTATGTCGTCCCTCATCCCCTACTTATGCTGCACTTCAACTACCAAATGATTACTTTTGGAACAAACCATTAAATTTAGCTGTTGTGCTCATTCTGTTTGTTTTACAGGTTCTCCGAATCAATCGGAGCCACGTGGACGATGAAAAATGCCGCATGCTAGTAAAACACCTGCTTGACCATGCATCGCTGCTGGAGCTTGACCTCTCACACAATCTCATAGGGGATCGAGGGGCAAGAGCCATCGGCAAACTCCTCAACCGCAGCCGCCTGAAGACGCTGAACATTTATGACAACCGGATCAGTGGACCAGGAGCCCAAGCCTTAGCCCATGCCCTCTCCACAAACAGCTCTCTAGTGTCACTCAACCTCAGACTCAACCAGATAGGGGACGAAGGCGGCCAGGCTATAGCTCAGGCCCTGCTAAATAATCGTACTCTGGTAAACCTTCAGTTAGGGGCCAACGAGATGACAGAGCCCACAGCCACAGCATTCTCACAGGTCTTGGTACAGAACACGACACTGAGGCGCCTCAACCTGTCCTGCAACAAACTGGGAACGGTGAGTTCTGTACGGCGCACCAGAGCATCTGCTGTGGAATCTTTTACAAGGGAATGCTTTTTGTTGTTAAATATGTCTTTCTAAAACAACATATTGTTGGAGACGTAGACCATATATGCCAATCAGCCATAACATTATGACCCCTGACGGGTGAAGTAAATAACATCACTGATGATGCACCAATAAACTGGTGATAGGATCATGGGCACCTAAGGCTCACCTCAGACACCACAGCACACCCCAGATGTCTTGTGGAGTCATGCTCAGAGGGACCAGAACCGCAGAGGTGCAAGGGGAACCCATGCAATACTGGGCTTAATGTTTCATGTGGTAATATTCTGGCTGATCATTGTATCGTCGACAACACATAGTCCGATCCAAAAGTATGGAGGCCACATTCAAAAACTAGGACTTTCTTCTCATTTGAGATAGGAGAATTTTTTTTATTATTTTATATATTTTAATCAAGGAACATACTGTAAATGCTTAGTGTCTTGAATATTCCAATAATTTAAATGTAATCAAATGTATGATATGGATCATATATTAGTAGCTTTGTATGAAAAGTCAGATTTACCTCATGCCTGATCTCTTACTCTGCAAATGATTGAATCTGTATCAAATGCAATAGAAGAATTTTGACTCTCGGGTTTTTGTTTGTCCTGACACAGTCATAGATCCCCAGTGCTATGTACGTTACACTCGTATGCATCCCATGATTATAGTACTAGCAGGCGAATTAAAGTGCTGTGTCCTTTTCTTTGTGGCATTTAGGATGGAGGGAAGGTCCTGGAACAAGGGATGTTGCATAACAGTAGCCTGCTGGAGTGTGATATCCGCCTCACTAATATGAGCCTGGAGACCGAGTACTGCATCCGTGAAGTGCTGTGTACCAATCAGGACAAAGCACACCGTGAACACACTCAGGGCAGAGCAAACAACAAATACAGTCACTTTGAGATGCAGCTCATTTGATAAATATGAGAAAACGTCATTTTCCTCAGAGCACAATGTGTGTATATTAAATGTACAGTATATTGTTGTAATCACAGTTATTAGATACGTTTGACCTGATCTGCAATGCTGAATAATAATAATAATAATAATAATAATACATGTTTGTATTCAAATTGCAATGTGCAAGTACTAACAAAGAACTCATGCGCAATAGCGCTCAGTGAAAAGATCGATGGTGAGCTGGGGAATAAGAGTCTCTACAAGTATACAGGGAACATTTATCACAATGAAATGAGGCACAGAATGGAGACAGATGCTGTGATTATCAGCCTGTAAGGTTGCGTGCCCACTTGAGACCAGCCAATCTGTTCGGTTCATTTGAAAACCATCTGAAAGCTTTTTGCCGTTATTTTAGGTGTCGTGATCACCTGCTGACCTAAATTTGAGGTTTATATTTCTGTGTCATGTGAAGCCAGGAGTGAAGAAAAATAAATCAATCAATCACCATCCTGTCCTCCAGTACTTATTTGTCCTTTATATCAGTTGGTGTTCTGGTTATGATCCCAACTCTAGTGCTATATGTATTAAATTATGTTATGTTTATGTATGAGAATCAGATGCATAACTGCTTATGCAATACAACAAAAATTCTAGATTTGACATATGACACAGCATTTACAATGAATTGCACTAAATGCTGCTCTTTTACAACTGTCTCTCCCTGGAACGGCACTGAGTCATGCCTTCTAACCACCAGGGGAGAGCATACAGCATGCCATAATGTCCTGAGGAATCACTCACACCTTAGGACTAAATGCATAACAGAAATGACCAGCCACTCATTTCACTAGACGTTAAAGCTCACAATGCATTATGGGAAGTGAAGGTCTCTGTCACCGGGACATTTGCAATGGATCCTGCATGAGACTTGTTTGGTTCCATGAATGTTGGATCAGATTGAGATCTGAGCATTTTGGAGGTCTTGGGCCTGGTTTCTGTGATTCACTGTGTGTTCTGATACCTTTAAACCGTTAGCAACGCTGAATTATTTCAGAAATTTGTATAATTGGTGATTAATGTTAATGTGCTAATGTTTTTTGTGTTAATTTTATGGGTGATCGGTTTATACGGTATGTAAACTGACCTTTTTAATATCTACCACCTACCATATCCACTAGGCAGGCTTCTGCTGAACCATATTGTCTTTTACTGATTCAGTTAATATGGGAAAATAAACAACATTTCCATGCATGCAATTCCAAAAAATATTTTTTATTTCACTTAAGGCATGTAACCTTTTGCAGAAATTTTAGTAAAAAACCTTTTAAATGGCATTAGTTTCATGGCAGAGTTTTTCACTTTAAACATATATAGTTGGTCGTTAAATTCATATATTCCATATTCTGGAAGCATCACATTCACATCATAGTCATAGTTACAGTTAAAGTTATCCAAATACAAGATATTCAGCAGCTTAATCCATTCACTAACAACAGACTAACAAATTGAACAACATTTTGTATTTTAGGTCATACTGCATGTAGCTTCTCTTGTAATGGCTAGCTATTTGTTTTTCACAGTTTTCCAAAATAATGAATAATTAAACCAAGTACAGTAAAAAGATCATTAATGCTCACAGTGTTTTATAGCAAAGTAAAAAATAAAATAAAAAACTCCACTATATGTGCAGTGTTTTGTATGTAAATGGCATCCATTATCATGTGCTCTGTTCATATTCGTTCTCAGTGTCTAATCACTAGACGAGTTGGTCTCCGGCAAGGTTACGCAGCTGTCCAAGTTGCTGTAGCCGACAGAAACAGATTGGGTCTTGGTTCTGATGGAGGAGAATTATAGTCACGTTTGTAAAATTGCTCTTTGTAGTGCCTCATTATTTCTGGCTTAATTAATACAAATGTACAGTAGATGGCAGATAAACTGTCAATGTCCTGCATATGATTATGTGTCATAAAGGACTGAATGTGATGCACAGATGTGTCATGTGTAAGTAACTGAGACTGTTCTCAAAACCATCACTGTCACATCCAAAGACAAGTCCTGGACTAAGACTATCCAAGATTGTGTCAAGACTGAGTCTTTAGGGGGCTAAGGCCAAATCAAGTCCAAAAAGAAGAAGGAATTACTTTTTGTTAACCATGGAAAAAAAAAGAAAATACATTATTTATAATAATATTTGTTTTAATTGGAAAAAAGATTGGATTAGTCCTAAACCTCATCTAGTGAAACCAAAAGTGTCAAATAATTAAAAGTCATTATAGAAAATGTCTTGCGACAGGAATCACTCATCCAAGAGAATATACTTACGCTTCTGCAGATGTCCTGAATTTAATTTTATGCTTGCCTAAAGAGAATTAAAAATATATATATAGGTGAATGAATTATGGATGATTGTGGAAAAAAGGCGTGGGGCATTGTAACAGTAATATATGAACTGGAGGAGCTGATGCACTCACATATTAGATAAACAACAATGATTCCCAGGATCAGCAAAATCAATAGAACCGGCACCAAGATTGCCAGAAGTGCCTCACTGTCTTCATCCACCTTAATTAAACAGAATTAACCATTGGAGACCGACACTAATGGAACCGTAATGGAGTCTCAGTTTATGTCATGTGTACTTACGCGCTTGTCGAATGGAGACGGAGTGCCAGGGTCATTTTCTGTCGTAACTAAAGTTAAACATGATTACTGTAAATGTTTTATTAAATACTATGCATTTTTCTCATGTTTATATATATATATATATATGTCCATGGTCAACGTTCAGCTTAAAAAAAAAGACATTCTGAAAAGACAATCTGACCTCATTTCTAATCTGAGCATATTCCCTGTCTTATTTTTTTCTTCACGCCAAGAATATTCATTAACATTAAGCAAAATAAGCTAAATTCGTTAACAATCGTCTTCTAAAGAGTTAATTAAAAGTAACACATATGGATTAACATATTGTTAAATGTGAAAATAAATATATCTCTATTCGATGACTATCTAATTATTGCCTTTAACAATACGTTAATCAATTTGAATGGATTTCATTAGAATTACAGATTTATCAAGGTTTTTTTTTTTTCCTACCTTCATACTCGGTGGTCGTGAGTTTCTCATGTTGCACTGTTAAAACCGGTCCTAAAGAAACAAAATGACGCCTGATCAGTTCACCTATACGCTGCTCGTAATAAAAACATCCACAAAATAATGTTAATCCACTTTAAATATTTGTGATTGATGGAGTGCTTATAAGCAGTGATGAGGTACAGTAGCTACCATCAAACTACCATGTAATTTGCTTTTTTATTATTCCTGAGATTTATGCACTGCAGCTGTGTCATCTATTATAAATGTATTTTCTCTCACCGTGTGTTACAGTGTGTATTGCAGTCGTTCCATTTTCCAGAGTCTCAGTGGTCTCTTCTGTTTCTGGGGGACAAAATACAGTGAAACAAAGTCGTGCTTGTGTTGATATAAAGGAATTCTGATTATTATTATTATTATTATTATTATTATTATTATTATTATACCTTCATGGGTGTGTAGTGACTATTTATCTGTTCTAATTGTTTAGTAGAAAAAAAGCACTATTCAAATATTTGAGACTGATGAAATGCTTATACTGTAAGTAATGATGAGGTCAGTACGTAGTTTTAAAACACTGCCATGTAATTATCTTTTTTTTTTCCCCCTCCTGAGATTTATGCACTGCAGGTGTGTAATTTATTATAAAGTGTACCGTGTGTTACAGTGTGTGTTGCGGTAGTTCCATTTTCCAGAGTCTCAGTGGTCTCTTCTGTTTCTGGGGGACAAAATACAATAAAACAAAGTCTTGCTTGTGTTGATATAAAGGAATTCTGATTATTATTATTATTTTTATTATTATTATTATTATTATTATTATACTTTCATGGGTGTGTAATGATTATTTATCTGTTCTAATTGTTTAGTAGAAAAAAAAGAGCTCTTTAAATTCTTGTGATTGATGAATGGCTTATAAGTAGTGATGAGGTCAGATGTTTCTAAAACAGTGCCATGTAGTTATCGTTTTTGCCCCTGAGGATTCTGCACTGCAGATGTGTGATTTATTATAAAGTGTATTTTCTCACCATCTGTAACAGTGTGTATTGCAGTAGTTC
>JAAGKR010001901.1:56161-109549 GCA_011419295.1 Clarias macrocephalus
GTTCCATTTTCCAGAGTCTCAGTGGTCTCTTCTGTTTCTGGGGGACAAAATACAGTGAAACAAAGTCGTGCTTGTGTTGATATAAAGGAATTCTGATTATTATTATTATTATTATTATTATTATTATTATTATTATTATTATTATTATACCTTCATGGGTGTGTAGTGACTATTTATCTAATTATCTATTTTCTAATTGTTTAGTAGAAAAAAAGCACTATGCAAATATTTGAGACTGATGAAATGCTTATACTGTAAGTAATGATGAGGTCAGTACGTAGTTTTAAAACACTGCCATGTAATTATTTTTTTTTCCCCCTCCTGAGATTTATGCACTGCAGGTGTGTAATTTATTATAAAGTGTACCGTGTGTTACAGTGTGTGTTGCGGTAGTTCCATTTTCCAGAGTCTCAGTGGTCTCTTCTGTTTCTGGGGGACAAAATACAATAAAACAAAGTCTTGCTTGTGCTGATATAAAGAAATTCTGATTATTATTATTATTATTATTATTATACTTTCATGGGTGTGTAATGATTATTTATCTGTTCTAATTGTTTAGTAGAAAAAAAAGAGCTCTTTAAATTCTTGTGATTGATGAATGGCTTATAAGTAGTGATGAGGTCAGATGTTTCTAAAACAGTGCCATGTAGTTATCGTTTTTGCCCCTGAGGATTCTGCACTGCAGATGTGTGATTTATTATAAAGTGTATTTTCTCACCATCTGTAACAGTGTGTATTGCAGTAGTTCTGGTTTCCAGAGTCCCAGTGGTCTGTTCTGTTTCAGTGAAGCAAATATATAAAATAATATATACTTACAATATACTTTCACAAATGTGTAGTGAATATTTATCTTCTCTAATTGTTTAGTAGAAAAAGGAGTTATTTAAGTTTAAGTATAGTGATATATTCTAATACATGAACACGGCACAGTAACATAGTTTTGCATTTTATTGGATTATTCTGTCATTCCAGATTCACAAAAGGACAAAAATAAAAATCAACTGTTTTAGTGTGATATTCAGGCGTCCACACATTTTTTTCTCAGTTGTTGGTTTGTTTTCTGCACTGCAGGTTTAAATCTAATAGAAAATCTATTCTGTCTTACCCTTTGTAGGAATAAGTGCTGTAGTAGTTACATGTCTGTGTGTGGTACTCGTCGTGCCTGGAGAAATAGAAATAATACAGCGTTTATGAGGTCATGTTCAATGCTATTTGGTTTCTGGTCACGTAGTAAATATTAAGCAGAGAAACAAAACATTCCAGTGACAGCTCTCCTAATATACAGTACCGCTCAAAAGTTTGGGATCACTTACAAATTTCTTTCAGATTTATTTCCTACATCCTGCAATCAAAACACCTATGGAATGAGGTAATTATGTAACAACAACAACAACAACAACAACAACAACAGTCAGTTGTTATTTTAAGACACAGAGGTCAACCTTTATGTAATAGTTCTTGCAAGAACAGTATTGTGTCAGGTGCATTTGCAAAACCCGTCAAGCCCCATGATGAAACTGTCTCTCATGAAAACCTTCCCAGGAAATCAAGACCAAAGTTTACCTCTGCTGCAGAAGAAAAGTTCATTTAGAGTTACAGAATCGGCCTCAGAAATCACCAATTAACAAGCAGCACCTCAGATTAGAGCCGTTACAAAGGCTTTACAGATCATGTGTAGCGGATAGATCAAAGGAGATCATTGCATTTGTTGGACGCCTTCGGAACTGCTTTACAATGTAGAAAGAAATAAAAATCAGGAAAGTTCGAAAGTGATGGCAAACTTTTGAGCGGTAGTGGACGTAGAATACTGTAGCTTTTGATTGGGGGGCGGGGGGGGAGGGTGATTTAGACTTCATTTCGTTTTTTCCTACCTGGACGCTTGGTGGTCACAGGCTGTGGGACAGTCACTGTCTTATGTTGCACTGTTGAAACTGGGGATAACGAAGTAACACGATGAATTTGATTGTGTTAAGATAGAGAGAAGTGCACTGCCAGACAGTAGTAGCTCTGTCCAACTCATCAAAACTTTCAAATATAAAATTGTCAAAGCGCCACTACAAGACCATTAAGCTTTAAATGTCTAAATGTTTCACCAGAACCAATTGTTCTGGTAGAAAAAGAAAAAAAAACCCTGCAGATTGCAGTTGATTTAATACTGTACATGTGAGTAATGGTAAAGTTTGGTTGATTAGGTGTAGTTATTGTTTATTATGTAAAATAAAATGTCTTACCCTGTGTAACGTGTGCCGTAGTAGTTACGTATCTCGGGGTGGTGGTGGGCGGCTGTGTTGCTAAAGACAAAAGGTTACAATTCGACACACGTATCTGTCATAAAAGAATGTTTAATTCCTCTGTATGTTTAATGAGTAGTTACCCTCCAGAATTTCTAAGTACATTTCGAATTTCTTATCGTTGAACCACCCGGGCACATGGACTCGGCAGCCGTATTTCCCCGAGTCGCTTTTTTTTGCATTGAGGATAGTCAGAGAGGCATCTCCATTTTGCAGTGCTCCTCTGAGCTGATATCTCACATCACCTCGCATCACTACTTGTTTTTCATTTGCATAGACGACTTGCATGCCACACCCCTGGTTTGGAATGCTTCCTCTCATCCAGCAGACATGGCATATCCCGTGATATTTTGAGTCATAGTTGCACGGGAGAGTGACTTCCTGACCCTCAAAGCCGTATACCTTCTTGGCCCCCCGAGTACAGGCTGGGGAGACGGGAGAAGACGTGGAGATGTTTATAATGATTACAATACACTACTTACAGGTTTTTATAAAAAAAATGCCAAAATATTAAATATAGAGTTCAATAATTAAAAAAATAAAAAAAACTAACATTTGATGTTATTTGGATAACAAGTAATGGAAATCTGCCACGTCCACAATCTTTTATTCGATTTTCAGTGATGTCACTGCGACTCGCTGTGGTTTAAGACTATAAACATGAACCAAAAACCTCAACGTACTGTACTGTAACGTCATAACCACACTTATCTTAGACAAGCATAAACACTTTGCTGTTACGTGATTCATATTGTCATCATCAGGGTCTTATCATTCACCCCTCAGGGCCTTTGACACAATCTGTTATTTTTAGATTAGCAAGGAACATACTGTAAGTGAGCACAGAACTATAGAAGTAAAACAAAACCTTCGTATTATTGTACGAGTCGTTTTGAAAAATAGGGCGTCACATATTGCTCAACACATTCATGTTCAAAAAACGTAAGGAGTTGAGAGGTTTTACTAGCAATGCATTTGAAATTCTCTTGGTTATGTGGTGAATCTCTTTTCAACCAAACACTTGGCATCAGGGCAGGACATTGGAATCTCAAAATGAGAGTATATTACTATATAAAATCTATAGAGAAACATTCCTGGTTGAAACTTTGGTTCTTTTTGCTTGGAAGCCAAGCAACCCTCTAAACCGATTTAGGGTTCTGTATAAGACGTTTCAGAAGCTCACTCATTCGGGTTGTCATTATGAATCCATTCGTTTAAAGGGTTCATTTTCAGTTTATAATTAATATATATATTATTATTATTATTATTATTATACACCCCAGCAAATATAAATCAAATGTGTGTGAAGGATTGTTTTTGTTTACGTAAAAAAACATCATAAATAAAATAACTAATCTGATTTATGACTCATAATGTGGCACATATAAAGAATTATACACATCAGTCAGTTTACTTTTTTGAAGAAGGTCATTTATCTGTTTTCGCAAATAGCACTTTCAGTTGTTTTCATTTGGTTACTTTTATTTGTTATGCAGACCATAACTGTTATGCAGACTTTTCCATGAACTGCAGTAATGTTTTATGTTCATTTTCATATTTCTTTACTATTGTAGAAAAATACTTTTTATTTTGAGCATTTTATCTGTAGTAAGATCAAAAACGAATGGAAAAACTGGTAACATGAAAAATCATTATTTTATACATACAGCTTCGAGATCAAATAATAAGGAGGACTTTGTGAGAATTAATGTTTTCAGCTCTGTAACTACGTACTTGATTTACTCCTCTAACAGTATAAAAAAAACCAACAGTCCATTTAGTATTTGGATACTTTTAGTTCGACCTCTAATGTGAGCACAGTCATGAAAAACTCACAAAAAATCTTATTTCATACACATAAGAAATAATGTCTAGCTGTGTTTATTTTACTGCAATAAAACATGCAAGATTTCATCACTGAGAGTACTTTTGCAAAACTAAAATGTACTATCTTGATGTCTATGCTAGCCCTTTGTATACGGTATTTTGAGCTCACTGCAAGTTCCTTTGTTGTGTGAGTGACCCATAAAAAAAAACTTAATCCAAAAAAATCCATATCCAAAAATATCATCCAAATCATGTATAACAAAATTTGAACTTATTACCTGAAGTTTGTGTTAAATATGAAAAGAAAACTTTTCATTTAATTTATCTTTTTTTTTTTTGTATATATTATATAAAATTGATTTGTTACATTAAAAAAAGCTTTACAAAGACGGAGACACACTGGAGCATGTTACGAATTATATATTTCATCATCATAGACTTTTAGGTATATGATTACTAACTTTATCCAAGACTTACCTATGAGGCAGAGAAGGAGCCCAAGTGAGAAGATCCAACGGTGAAGCTGATTCATGGTGAAATGGTGCGTTCTGCTGATTGTGCTACTATTTAATCCTTTTTCCACCAGTCTGTGCACATGACTTCCTCCCTGATGTTACATAAGATTATGTTTCCTTCTAAGATGAGTCTTGTCATGTCAAGGTCAAATGCACTCCTGTTATTACTTACAAATTATTAAATAAATAAAAAAGAGCTGAAAAGTACTAAACTGTTACTATTTTTAGAAAACCTCTTTTTGTGTGTGTGTGTGTGTGTGTGTGTGTGTGTGTGTGTGTGTTATTATTATTATTACACATGCAAAGGTTTGACCAATTTACAAAACATTTATCATTTTTGGTAAGGTTACATTTATTATTATCTCTCTACCACTTCTATAGATACCTATACATTCAGTACATGGTTTTCCCTAAGAGTTGCATCCCAATTTATCAGTTTGGCCAAACCTGCAAAGACATTGTATCCAAATACATAGACTTCAATATGGAGTTGGTCCTGCTTTAGCAGCTATAACAGTTTCCCCTCTTCTTGGAAGACTGTCCACAAGAGTTTGGATTGTTTCTGTGGAAATATGTGGCCATCCATTCTGTAGAGCATTTACGAGGTCAGGACGCACTGATGTTGGACTAGAAGGTCTGGCTCACAATCTCTGTTCCAGTTCATCCCAAAGGTGCTCGGTAGGATTGAGGTCAGGGCTCTATGTTAGGGCCGGTCAAGTTCTTCCACACTGAACTCATCAAACCATATCTTTATAGTCCTTGCTTTGTGCACTGTGGCACAGTCATGCTGGAATAGAAAAGGGTCGTCCCCAAACTGTTGCCACAAAGTTGGAATCATAGCATCGTCCAATATGCTTTGGTATGCCGAAGCATTACACACTAAAAAATTCTGGGTTGCCTCTGTTGGGTAATTTTTCTGGGTTATTTACGGTGAATTTGGTACTTTTTGTTTAACCCATCTTGCTGGGTTGGAGTTGGGTTAGCTAGTGACAGCTAATATCACAGACATGACAGCCCCTCCCCCGAAGTTTACTGGTGTATTCAGTGGCTGTGTCAGCTTTGTGTCCTTTTTTTGGTCTTCCTCCTCACGCATTTAATAGGAAATGTAAACATTAAATATAAGGTCTGTATACACACTTTCACTCACCTATGACTGAATTTGTTCACTGTATGTAACATTTATTACTGTTACCATGTTAAAGTTACACTCAAACTTTCAGCCTGGTCTGTGCTATAACATGCTAGTTTATCTGACAATGGCTGCTAGCTAGCCAAACCAAAGAACCCCACCTGTGTATGAAAGAAACTGCAAAAATGTCTGAGCTTTTTAGCTTTCTTTGTAGAATGCTTGCAGGGTGTATGAAGGTGGTGAAGTGATGAATGAAAGCTAAACTGTTAACTGTAGTGCCAGCATGACGCTAGCAGTTAGCTAGGTTGCTGGCGTTAGCAACCACATATAAAAAGCTGAGATGTTACAAAACACCAATCTTCTTACAAATATTCATACTAGCCAACCCTCTTGATTTTTGCATAAACTTTTACTTTCTTTAATTTCTTTCTTTCTAAGGTTGGAACCGACACAGTGGAATATCTTCAGCAGGCTGAAGTGTCGAGGCCGAACCCCTACATCCTGATGTTGGGAGATAATGACCAGCACTGCTCTCAGGCATTAGTGCTTCTCAGTAATAGTATCATAATGATGTTGAACTTATTTTGTATTAGATTGTATTATTGTAATTATTTTTGTAATAGACCAGTATATCAAAGTAATTTACCTGTTTAAACTGTTTTACCCATAGACATGTAAAACATAAAACTTACAATAACAATAATTTGTGATTATAATGCTGTTTTAGAATTAAAACAGCATTATAGTTAAATATGATCTAGCATTTGGATTGAATATTTTACCTATCTTGCTGGGTTAAATAAATAACCCATTTTGCTGGGTTAAATTAACCCAGCATGTAGTTGGTCCAATATTTATCCAGCAGCTGGGTTAAAAACCAGCATTTTAACCCAGCATTTTTTTGGGTGTAGGATTGCTCCTCAGTAGGGGATAACAGGGGCCTGATTGAAACACCTGAATTTAATAATTTACACATTTGACCAAATACTTTTGTCCATATAGTGTTTTTTGTTTCAGTAGGATCAGTGGTAGACTCATGGGTACCACTCAGTACCATTGCCTCAGAGACCCTGCCTACAGGATTTGCCAAACAGTGCCATCAGCAGAATGAGGTCATGGGGTATCAGGAGTCCAGTGTCACATTAAGTGGGTCACCAGTGCATCTTATGGCACCAGGCTCACTCATTCACAGAAGCCACAGAACTTGAGCAAATCCAGTAAGCTGAGCTCAGGATTGATGGAGACCGAGAGTGTTTTGAGGTTGCAGTGCTACCTGCTGTTGCAAGTGCCACCCACATATCATCGTATTAGTATTGTTTCATTTTCAGGAGTTCAGGTGTTTGTAGTTTCTTCCCACTGTCCAAAGCATTGCTGTAAATGAGCAGATCATCTTGCACCAGTTTGCAAAAGACTGGTGTGAATTTTTTTCAGCCTCATATACGGTAATTCTGGCTCTAGATCTGCTACAACTCTGACCAGGATAAAGTGGTTATTAAAAATAAAACAGTGTCTTTCTTTTATATAATATTACATTTTTCTGTTCTTATAATTTGTTTGCAGTTTAAAGGCAAATGCTTGAGCTTAAATGCAATGCTCTTGATGCAACTGAAGAATCACTGGTACACCCTGGACAGGGTGTCAGTGCATCACAGGGGACACACATGCACGCATGCACACACACTACTGGGGCAATTTTGGGAGCACTTAGTAGCCTAATCTGCATGTGTGGGAGGAAACCCACGTACCCAAAGAAAACCCACCTAGCACAGGGACAACATGCACACAAACCTGAGGTGGAAATCAAACCCTAGACCCTGGAGATGCAAGGCCACAGCGCTAACCACTAAGCCACTGTGGCCATAGAACCAACCAACCATGAAAAAGCAGTGAGAACAAGAAGTGAAAATGGCTTTACTGCAGGGCCTGAAAGATCAGCAACAGGGTCAGGATTCAGGCATTCAGTCTCTGATGGCGAAAGAACTGGACAGGGGAAGTATCAAACATAAACTGTATATTTTAGTTTCAGCTCTTCTATTACTCATGGTTCTTAAACAAGCACAGTGTACTGAATAATATCTACACAGTCCTGAGAACGATTATAAGAGATAAGAGATAAAACACAACAAGCTCATTATATTAAACGTCCTAATACTTGTGGAACGTTCACCAAGCATGTTGGTTCCTGTTATCACATACATTATAACACTCTCAGCAGTTTCTCTTGTCTTCATTTTCCATTTAATAAGAACAAAGGAAAAACCCTCGAACAAAACACAGACTTCTTTTAAAAGATATGAAATGAATACTTTCCCAAAGACAACATCACGCTGTAAAACAATTTACATTAGACATTTTACATTAGACATACAATTTAATATTTACAATAATTGACTGCATATTTGGCTTGCAGTATTTTAAGAAAACTAAAAAGTCTGTAACACTGTGTCACTGTATATCTGAAAGATGCCTTTCAGATATAAATAAGCAAAGAGCCTTTTAATTAGATAATTACTGCAATGATTACTAGGTTTCAGCTGGAAGCAATAATTTTAATAATTTAATAACTGATGCAGCTTCATATTTCAAACAAGACATACCTTGTGGTCATGCCACTGTGTTTTAAATCATTACCCTGCATCAAGCAAGAAAAGAACAGAAAAAAGACAGCAAATTGCAGAAAGTACTGTGTAGCGCTTTGATGAAATCTAGAAGGATTGTGCTAAACTATTAACTACGTACAGCAAGGAAAAAGATCATGAATAACCTTGATCAGGCATGTTTGGGTAAGAAGGGAAGCACATGAAGTGATGCACCCATCACGTACAGTATAGTGCCCACTGTACGGATTTGCCAAATGTTATGATGACTAGGTTATCACATACATTTTTTTTATGATTTCCCTGGTGGCACGAAAAGGTTCCTGGATGGATGGCAATGCAGAGATTTATCAGGCTCAAAATGTTGTACGTGGTATCACACAATCAAGTTGGCTGATTCAGGATGCAACTGAGCTCAGTGTTAAGAGTCATGCCTAACCATTACAACTCCTGGTGCTGGACACACAACCTTCTAGACAGTGACCCAAGCCTTAACCACTGAGCCTTCACAGCAACACCACGACTAGCTTTCATTGATTCGACCACTTTTACCACATTATTTATTACCTCCACTAAAAGATTGCATTAGCACAGATGAATTTTATACTACTTAATATAGAATATTTTATACTATGTATGATATTACAGGGATTTATTATGTTTTTTTATGTTGCTTTTTATGGAATGCCATCCACATGGTTATGGGTGAGACTTGGGTGCCCATGATCAGGTCACCAGTTTTCTAGTACAGTATATAGTTGGTAGACATCACTCACTCACTCACTCACTCATCGTCTATTCCGCTTTATCCTGTATTCAGGGTCACGGGAACCTGGAGCCTATCCCAGGAGGCTTAGTGCACGAGGTAATCCATCACAGGGCACACATACATACACACTCATTCACCCCAATTAGCCTAACCTGCATGTCTTTGGACTGTGGGAGGAAACCGCAGTACCCAGAGGAAACCCAGATATCATGCACAGGGAAAACATGCACACTCCATGCACACAGAGACGGGAATCGAACCTGGCCGGGAATCGAACCCGGACCCTGGAGGTGCAAGGCGACAGTGCTAACCTCTACAACACCGTGCTGCCTGTGAGTAGACATAATGGTATGGAAATGTATGGGGCGGGAAAAAATCTACACTATCAGTAAATCAAATTATGCAGGATGTCCTTCAAGCATTTTCTTCTACCATTATAGAAAATCAGTAAACACTTCTGATCAAATCTGATTGAAGAATTTAACAGATCCTCTGTATAAACTTTACTAACGCCTCATAAGGTTCCTTATTTGTTTGTCCTTACTGTATGTTCTTTTCTAGAGTCTATGGCTTTTATAATAAAGTTAATAACAGTAGTATACTGTAATAATAATCAATAACTCAGGCCTTGTACCTTTTACTCCACCAAACTACACCGGCGTTTTGACCTCCAAAAACATACTTTCGAAGGGCTAGATAAACCTGCAACATATATTTTTACTATACGCGTGTGAAAAAACAGAGATCATCGAAAATGCTGATATCTGGTATTCTGTGATTTCCTCGTGATGCAGCTCTACCAAAAACAGGGGAGAAGTTCAGCTACGTGTCTTTAAAGCTGTTTTAGTTGCAACTGAACAGAGTAATGTGCAGTATACTGTACATGCAAACAGCTTTGCAGTTTGTATTATGAATAAATGTCTGCGTGCTCAATAATATTTTAATGTGTGCAATCTGCTAACACTGTGTATATTTGATCTAGGAAAACCCAGCTAAACAATTTTATTTTGTGATTTAATGTTTTCTATACAAAATCGTACTTTAGATGTGTTTTAAATGTTTTAGTATGGACAGAAGGCATTTTTACGGTGGCCGTGAAGTGCAAAACAAATTAACAAAACCCGAAAACAAAATAACATTCAAAGACAAAATAACAAATTCTAAACCAAATTAACAAAACCCAAAACAAAATAACAAATTCAAAACCAAATTAACAAAAACCAAAACAAAATAATAAATTCAAAACCAAATTAACAAATCCGAAAACAAAATAACAAAACCCGAAACTAATTGTTATTTTGGTTTTGAATTTGTTATTTTGTTTTGGGTTTTGTTAATTTGTATTGCACTTCTCGGCCAGTCAGATACGAACCGGAAAAGGTAGGTATAGTTTGCGAATTAAATTCTTACCGCTGATTGGACGAAACATCTGTCACTCAAGATAAACAGGAAGTAGGAAATTGTGTCTCTTTCTTGTGTGCTCTGCTTCATTTTAAAACCATTTTTTCGGTGTGCAAAACTAAGAAAAAAAATCCATTTTCATTAGAAAGCAAGGAAATGGAATTTATTCAACATTACTTTGAGGACGGACATTCGTATGCCGTGTTTTTGCCGTGATATGCTGATGACATATCACGGTATAAAGATTAGTTTGCGAATTGCTGTGTCTCTTTTAAAAGCAAAAGATTTTTTCCACAAGAACTGTAAAAATTTGGCAGAATGTCATATTTGAAACCACAATAAAGACAGTACATGTTTGCACATTCATACACACACGAATCTACCGCCGCTACCGTACTTCCTGTATATCTTGAGTGACAGATGTCTCGTCCAATCAGCGGTATGAATTTCATTCGCAAACAATACCTACCTTTTCCGGTTCGTTTCTGAATGGCAGAGAGGTGCAAACCAAATTAACAAAACCCAAAACTAAATAGCAAATTCAAAACCAAATTAACAAAACCGAAAACAAAATAACAAATTCAAAATCAAAATATCAAAACCAAAAACAAAATAACAAACTAAAAATCTAAATAGCAAAACCGAAAGCAAATTAACAAAACGCAAAACAATATAACAAATTAGTTTTGGGTTTTGTTATTGTGTTTTTGAATTTGTTATTTTGATTTGGGTTTTGTTATTTTGTTTTTGAATGTTTTATTTTGTTTTTGGTTTTGTTATTGTGGTTTTTAATTTGTTATTTTGTTTTCATTTTGTTAACTTGTTTTGCACTTCTCGGCCACCGTACATTTTATATATATATATATATATTAAAAATGCCCAAAAATGCCACTTTGAATGGAAATCAAATGCATTCTTATTTCTATGGACGTGACCTACATGACATTAATTACTTATGCGTGTTTAATGTAATAAAAGCATTATTTACACCATATAGGCCATGTCCATTTGCTTTAGTACATTTTATCATTTTAAACATAAAAAGTGCTTTCTGTTCATACTAAAGTACTTAGTATGTTTTAGTAGTATAAAATTTGCAGTAAATTACTAAAAAAAAATACAAAAATGTAATATTAGGAAATCCATTTATTTGTATGGATTTGGTTTATTATAGAGTAAAAATATAAACATCTAGACACCTGACCATCACAAGCAAGTGTCTTTTAAACATCCCATTGCATATTTAGTCATTCATTCAGACAGTGAGATCAGACTCAAGAGGCAGACATTGATGACGGCTAAATGTCTGACGCAGCTTGGGCAGCAGTCCTTGTCCTATACAGTAGGTGTTTGCAGGTTGAGGTCAGGGCTCTGTGCAGTTCCTCCACTCCAACCATGACACAACGTGTCTTTGTACATATTTGGAACAGGTCTGGGCCTCTAAGTTCCAGCGAAGAGAAATCTTACACAATATACAAATAACAGTTTGGGGAAGAACCGAATTTCATTAATTTGCAGTTCAAGATAAAAAGAAATCTCTGGTTCCTCTGCGTCAGAATAGCAATCACGCTTGAGACCTTGACAACTCAGGGTGAGCCTTTGATAAGAGAGGACATTTCATTATGATAACTAATACTGAGGGAACCTTCTCAAAGAATTCACTGTACATAACGTGTGTGATGCTAATAAAGGGTATAGTCGTAAGATTAGAGTAGAAACGCACGTAAGTGCTTGTGATATCAGGCTTCTGATCTGTACACGACAGATTAGGGTTGTGATTTTTTTTTCCCCTCTTCCTTTACGATCACAGCGAAAGAAACAGGAACTAGAAAGAATGTTGATTGTTGGATGTTGAAGTGAAGGCCCCTGAGCTAAAAGAGGGCAAATACATATGATTTACTGACTATAGAAAAAAAAAAAAGAGGAACAGTGCCCCAAGTCTACCAGGAACTGAAAAATAGCTGGAGCCTCTGACTGCTTCAGTAGTAAAATGAAAGAATACAAACACAATCTTCAGAGCTCAATATATTGTTTTCAGTGGTTTATTTTGATTATTTCATATTTAGTCCAAACATAATGTAAAATAAAAACAATACTACTTGACAGTGTCATCTCATCGTATATACCGTTTTACCCTGAGAGTCGCGGGGGGTCTGGAGGCTATACCAGGAGACTTAGGGCACAAGGCAGGGTGCCAGTCCATCGCAAGGCACACACACATGATAGGCATTTGGGAAAGCCAATTAGCCCAGCCTGCATGTCTTTGGACTGTGGGAGGAAACCGGAGTACCCAGAGGAGACGGGGAGAACATGCATGCACACAGAGACGGAAATCGAACCCGGACACTGGAGGTGCAAGGCGACGGTGCTAACCACTACACCACCATGCAGCCACCTGACTTCTTTCAATTTAAAAACTTTTTTTACGATAAAAAAGCACAGTTATGTCTCCAGGAAATGCCAACCCCATTTAATTTTTCTTTTCTCTTTCTCAGCTCATGTGCTAGTTCTTGCCTTAACTTTCTGAAAAACTGTATACATGTTTAGTTTTGCTCAGCCATTGAAAATAGACTCACATTTCCATTCCTGATAAAATCTACTTTGCATTTTCCTTTTTTCTCATTCTTGTTCAAAATAACTAACTTTTCTCTAGTAACAAATTTTTGGACTGGAAAGATGCATCCTGATTTTGTGGGAAAAGTTAATTAGTGATTTAGTGTGTGAAGTTTTTGGAGCTGTACTGTTTTTATGTTTATGCTGGAGCTTTTTATTTTTTTATTTTTTTATTTTTTTAAAAAAAATTTTTAATCATTTTTAACCCCAAAAAAAGGATACAGAACAATACTTATTCCTGTCAGAGTCGGTAAAGATTGATTAAACAAACCTATCACTCTTTCTTCCCATATGCCCACATAATGCAAAGGCGGTGAAGATTAACCTCATATTATTTTACATTAATGCTCATTACTGTATATGCATCACTTACTGGCAACTGGTGGTAGATACGTTCTGCCTGAAAGCCTGTTGCAGGTAGTCCTAATGGATGCTTGAGTTATGTTTGAGAAATAGATTTAGTAGTCATGGGTTTTTGATATCATTACCTGTGTTCACTATAGCAGGACCTTTAATGTCCCGTCAGGAAATGTCCTCGTGAAGCTAAAATGAGATGTGTGTGTGTGATGGATGGACCACTGTAGAGGTTTCACTATGCTTGAGTAACCAAATACATGCATTATGTGTTGTCTTTAGTTCCAATGACTTTTATATTGTTCAATGATCACCCTTAACTCATTTAGTTTTCCTTCTTGATTTTGCCAGACACACTTCCAGGTAGCAAATCAATGATCAATTCTAGCTAATTGTAATGTAAATCCTTTATTTCCATTCATTTTTGCATAATAATTTATTCACTAACAAACTGTGTATCATTAGTCATGGCCATGACCAGTAACCTTTTTTTCCAACTGAATAGTTATTTTAATTAAAAATAAAAAGATGAATAAATCTTCACTTCACTTAGTTTTATAATGACTATTTTTATTTATTTATTTATTGCCATTATTTTTCTGTTCACATTCTAAGTATACATATTACACGTGTAAGTATAATTTTTACGATAACCTTTTTAAAATTATTTTATTTAACAGTACAGAGCATACAGCTGCCTTCCAGATTTACTTGTGAAAATATTAGAAATGTTAAACACAGATTAAGCAGAAATGACATTAAATATTATATAGATACATTATTACACATACTGTACTGGACAAATTGCAGAAAGTCGTCTTTATGAGATCTTGGAGATATTAGGCAGGCAAAATAAATCCCCTGAACTTCTCATGTGAACTTATTTTCACTTCTGTTAGTAGCTCTGTTGTAAGAATTACAATTCCTGTTTATTTAGTGTGTTAACTAAAAAGGTCACTCGATTTTAAAAAATGTCCCAACTACTATGAACACTAAGTTCATTTTAACACCCATGTCATGTCCAGGTCAACTACAACTTCTATTTTTCCCACAACCCCAGAATGAACAGTGAAGTTCATTTAAATGAAACTTTGTTGAAACTCGGTGTGGTTAGCACAACCGTCCTGGGATAGGCTCCAGGCCCGCTGTCACCCTGTACAGGCGGTACAGGTGATACAAGTGGTATAGAAGATGAATGGATGAATGAATACATTTTTTTAATGAAGTTTGTAATCACACTTTAAATAACTTGGATGCACAATTTGTCTTGTGTAGCTGTGTGATTCCAAGCCTTTGATGTCTGCTCATGTTTATTAGTCTTTGATCATAAACTGCATCAAATTTCTTGATTTCGTTTGGTCTAATTTATTTGTGTTTTCTAACCACCTAACCATTGGTCAGCCTTAGGTTTCTGAGTATTACCTTAAAAAAAAATTTTTTTTTTAAAGGAATAGACAACCCTTAATAGAAATACTTGATGTGTTGAATACAGTAGGTTGCATCAGCGTGTTGGCTTTTCTAGTCGCTCCTTTGTGAGGCAGTGTACTGTATGTAGAGGCCATCAACCCAAATCAAAGGGTGATTTTTTTTAGACTAACACACTCTTCCTGTGTGTCAGTATAAATTCAGACAAGGAATTTATATTCATACTGTATGAGCTGCTTCTTTTACACTTAACATTTTACAAGCATGGTTAAAATGATTTTTTTTTAAATCGCAGGTTCAAGTTATCACATTTCTGCTTGTCAGATGTATTCTACATTTCAATGCATGAGGTAATTTTTCAACCCAACTCTCAGCAAAAGCTTCAATAATTCATTAACACGTCAACTATCATTTCTGATCAAATGATTTCACAATTTCATCAGTGTGCAGTGACACAGCAGGTGGCATCCAGCATTTCTGGTATTGTCTTCCGCTGCATCATGAACCTTACTAGGATAAAGCACATAATGGATGAATTAACTAAACCACAACCACTTTTTTATGTATTTTATGTACCTTACTTTGTAAATGATGCAACAAAAAAGCATTAGTCCTATCTTCTGAGTTTGTATCATGATGTTGATGATGCCAAAGCCATCCACGGCTGGGAGCATTCTGTCTGTCCCGCAGTCACAGCAACATTAAGGCATCTGTGAGCTCACACGTGGGAAAAGTGGACATCCTGTAGCACATTCCTTGGAGTGTATCACTCTATATTGTGTCCGGCTGTTTTCAGGCGTCTTGGAGGAAGTACCCTCATTCATTTCTATTATAATATTATTATTAATAATAATAATGATAGCAATAAAAATAATAGTAATAATAATTATTATTGTTATAATTATTGTTAGTATTATTGCATTAATATTATTATTAATAATAATAAGAAGAAGAATTTTTATTATTCTTATTATTATGAATAGTAATAATATATTAATACATAATTAATATATGATAAACAAATAATAAAGTATTATATAATAATAATACTATTAATAATAATAATATCAATAAAATAATAGTAATAATAATTATTATTGTTATAATTATTGTTATTATTATTGCATGAATATTATTATTAATAATATTAAAAAGAATTTATATTATTATTATTATTATTAATAGTAATAATATATTACTACATAATTAATATATGATAAACAAATAATAAATTATTATATAATAATACTATTAATAATAATAATCATTATTATTATTACTGTTATTAATAATAATAATAATAATAATAATAATAATAATAATAATAATAATAAATAAGAGCTGACATTAGTAGAACTTGAATAGACAACACTATTGTAATGTCCATAATTGTCCTCCACTTTTCACATGGTGTAGGAGTCTTTGTGCTGTCTTGTGAAGGCACTATAAATAGGACTGTGTAGGTGACTGACTGATCATCTCTAAAGTTCTCACTGTTTCTCAGCATCAAAATAATCCAAAACAGCCCATGGTGACTACTGTACATGTCAGGTTTCTATCGGTGTGTTTACCCTCATTGTGTAATTCCAGACGTGAATTAACAGTATTTATTATGGAATTATTTATATTGTTAAGATTCAGCTCTCCAGGACTAACCATTTATGGTTAATTCGTACACCTTATAACTTCATCCATGAACAGCCTGCAGATTTGATGATCCACCCCACAGAAACATCCATTCATCTGATTTACAATTCGTCAAGATTCCTACATTCTTAAAACGACACAATGCAACAACTAACCAGTGAAAGTCATTTATTATATTTTCATACAGTCATTTAGACTTGTTAACACCGTGCCATTCCTCACAACCCTACTTGCACCCATCCACACACTTACAGTTTCCAAAGCCCTGCAGCACTGCACACTACAAGGGAAATAGCTTTTGTTAGGGAAACTGCTTTGATGGCTTTTTTTTTCTCTCTTTTCTTTTTTCTTTACTCATTTATTCCAGCACCACCATGGGCTCCTCCATACTGGCGGGCCTGGGAAGCCTTTTACATAACAGAGCATTGAATACATTCACAATTTTACACATTTACAAAACAGTTGAACAACATACGGTATACAGAACACAGTCCGTCGTTAAAAACCCACGGTTTAGACTCACACCACAGAACAATAAACAAGAAAATCACATGTATAAAATCACAAAAGCTATTATCTGACAGGTGTTTAGACGACTGCAGGTCAAGACAACACCGCACAATGAAACGGCACCTCAAAACAAATACAAAAAAAATACAGATTAAAAAATGGAAGCATTTATCGCAGGAAAAAAAAATTCCAGGTGAATGTACAGTTTGTTACAAAAAATATAAAATGAAATAATGTCATTTAAAAGCTAGAAGACTGTGTGCATGGTAGACATAACATATCAAAGGTAATAATACTTACCAGGACGCGTCCGTCAAAATGATTTACAACGAGTCCTTAACTCAAGACATTTGCATTACGTTTGATTTATCTGTTTTCAATTATTTACAGTGAGGTGTAAATACCTAAAAATAGGTTTGGAAGAAATAGTTAGTTTCGGAGATATGTACTGTATATACTGTACATCCAGCATTTTTATTATTTTTTTTCATTGATGTACTTTCGAGTTACAGCCCCGCACTCCAATTCCCATGATCATCTCAAGGTCCTGGTTTGAGAAGAAGTGACAGCAAATGTGGGAAAGACTATAGAATTAATTCAGTGATAATGAGATGTTGCTGCTGGTGTTAACTGATGCTGATTGGAAATAACACCTCCGTGATGAAGCCGAAAATAGCCTGATTCACGGTCTCTATAAATTCAGTGAGATATTTAACATAACTTTCTCTTTATAACTTTTTGCTCAAGATACGTGAAGGGTTGTGTGAGAAAATGATTTGTGATATAGTAGGTCATTGTTTTAAATAATGTGAAATAATATATAATTAAATAATTCATTATAAATAATTATAATGCAATATATATATATATACTGCCTTTATAGTGGGCAGTAGCAAATTAACTTGAGCTTAATTGCGCAATATTAAATAGTGTATAATATATTGAAGGGAAAAATTACGTCCTTCTTCCCAATCTACTTTATTACAATTCTTCTTCATTAACATTCTTCATCATTCTATCCATATCGCTACATTTCCTTGAAAAACTGGAAATTTGCACAGATTTCAGAATAATTTTTTCATTAGCAAAATTGATTTGCTTATATTTACCTGATCATAGTTAGCATAGTGATCATGACATCCGACTTTTATTATTTTTCATTTTTTCCATCACTATGAGTCAAATGACTCAAAATTAAATAAATTATTATTCATTTCATTATATTACACGGAGCCTGTCGTCAAGATGTCCGCCGGGTTCTCCATCCGCCTGCTGCAATGCCTGGTTTAAGCACAGAAATGTTACCGTCCATGTAGCATGGCCAAACTAGGTTGAAATGTCTTTTTATTACTCCCCGTATCTGTGAAATAATTTTCATTTATATCCCTGAAAACCAATGACTTATGAGCATAGGTCATAAGGACGTCTCCACGCAGGAGCCGTTGTGATGCAGCAAGCGATGCTCATGGCTGAGGCAGCCATCGCTACGGTGCACGATCAGCACAGGGAAGCGCAATGCATCCTGATAGGTCGGAGGAGATGGCTGGTGGTGCTCTGGGGCGGAGCTATCGTTCAGGCTGCCGTATGCATGACCTAGTGAGAAAAGACTGAGAGCGCTGCGGGAGAAAATGGACGAGCCACTCAAGGCCCTGCGGCAACGCTCGCAGTTCTGGGGCGAGACGGAGTCTCGGCCGGACAGGTTCGCGTCCATCAGCACAGCCTCGGAGTAACTGGGCACCAGCTGCTGGTTGGAGCGGATGTGCCACTCTAGTTCAGTGCTATCGATTGTGTTCACTCTGGAGATGTGGTGGCAGTAGCGTAAATAATTAAATCCAAACAGCTTCTCCACATGGTAGTGAAGATAAGCCGTGCGGTACTCGGTGAGAATACGCAAGGGCCAGGAGAACGTCAGTGCCGCTGCGATCCAAAACACGCAGCGCCACAAAAACCATGGCAGTCGGCCTGAGACCACCATCACGTGCTCCCTGAAGTCCACGTTTTTAAGATGCATCCCCTCACGGGCCTCCATGTAGTCATCGAGCCCTTCGTTTTCCGTGAAGAATCGCGCTCTCTGCGTCAGATAGGAGTTCTCTGACTCTGCATTGGCGAAGCTGAAGCATTTGGTGAAGCGAAGCTTCGTGATGCGGAAGTCTTCCAAGCCCGCAAGCTGCTTGGAGAAATCCTTCACACCGCAGTTCCCATAGTCGAACTCTGCCTCGGCTGTGTGCGTGTTGACCCGCTCGTGGTACACCTGCGTGGACCCGTAGGCATCACTGTTGCGGTAGCGCGTCACGTGGCGCGTGCGCCGCACATAGTGGTAACTGATGGCCCTCCACCAGATGCACGGTGTGGCCTGCTGCATCTGCTGCACCCGCTCCAATATACTCTCCACATCCACTTTATACTGCAGGTTGAAGCGCATGGAACAGTACCAGCACTCCACCAAGTAGAGTGTGTAGAGCGTGAGCAAAAAAGCCAGAGGGATATAGACGTACCCATCGGAGCAGGCACGCTCATGGTACACCATGGACTTGCCATTGAGGCTACTATCAATGCTGCTAAGTCGCGTCACCTTGGCCAGGTGGCACCATGTCGTAGCGAACACACAGCCGTACATGAGCAGCGTAAGGAGAAGGCATTTCCAGTGTGAGTCTCGCCATAGTGCCTCGATCAGGGACCGCTGCTGAGGCCTCTGCTGAGAGGAGAGAGGCAAAACGGAGAGACAAGAAGAGACGGTTATTATAGTCGAATCGTTCAGACACACCTCAGAGAGGTAAATAAGCAAAAAGGATGTTTTAATATACTGTAGATGTATGTATGTATTTATGATGTAAAAGTGAATATAACATGTTAAACCTGGAGGCTGACACATTAAAAGAGCTTCGCTGTTTCTCAGTTCTCTATGCAAACATATGTTCTTAGCAGTGTTGGTGTGTTAGCGTACTCGGATTACTTTTTTGATGTAACGAGTAATCTAACGCGTCGGGTCCGCCATTCAAGTACTCAAAAATGTAATCCGTTATTCAGACAATTTATGTAATCCGTGAGCCAGACAGCAGTCATTCCCAATCCATCAGTGTGTGTGTGTGTGTGTGTGTGTGTGTGTGTAAAAGTCGTCCTACAAGCCCCGCCCCAGATAACCCGCCCCCCTCTGTTATTCCTGCTGTTCTACCCCTATCTCACCTAAGCGGTTTGACTATGCGAGGACCGACGCGTGGAAAGATGGAAACCTGATCACAGCGCCGAAACTCGTGGTGAATCATGATGAACCGTAATTACGGCCACCGCGCAAAAAACGCGTAGGTGAGATTCGGGTATTAGTAGTTAACAGATTAATTATGGGCCAAACTTCTCTGAATGATGATGGTAGAATAATTATAAAGGTCTTGACCAAATCAGCATGCATGAGGAAGCACAAAGGAGTTTTCATTTTCTGCAGTGGAAAAGTACTCGAACTAGTTACTTTTGTCAGAAAGTACCGCAGTAATGTAACGGATTACTTTTTGAAGACAGTCATTTTGTAATGTAATTAGTTACTTTAAAAAGTAACGTCCCCCAACACAGGTTCTTAGTGACCCGAATCAGTGAAGATCACTTCCTTCTTTCCAACAACAGACTTTATACATATGGACAGTTGGACTATTTTGTAGGAAGAACAGTTTTGTAGGACGCCACACTGTCCTGTGTCTGGGTGTCTCCTAAACAACAGAAATAACTCCGGATATGTGGGTTTGTAGGTCTGAAAAAGGTTGAATGGACCATGAAAATAAGCAGTGTTTGTTTTCACATGAAGAGGTTTTATATTTTATATTTATAAGTCTTGGACACATACAGGACTAAGCCGAGACAGACCCAGGACAGAAGGTTTGTGAGATGTACAGATGAATATACTGTACATACTAGCTGTTTAATAGTAAGACCCCCTTAAGATATGACTTTGTGACCATTTGGAAAATTGATATATGTCAAGAGTAGGGCAAATGATTGTGTAAGCAAGCAGAAATTGATTGCCGCGAAGGTTTTCAGTCATCCGGGTCAGGATGAATGTCTAGTTGCAAGTGACTCATCCAGGGGGCTTCATCACCTCTACTGAATGATGGGAAATTTATTAAGAACCGTGTGTCTAAATGTCACGGAATTTCCCACAACCAACCCCCTAGACTGAGCGGCAGAATGCATGATTAAAGTCCAGCCGACTAGACGTGCTACCCAGCACTACAAGATGTGCTTCTTCAAACATTCAAACATCCTGAAATAATCGAAGTGTTTGTACGGCGGTTGTTGTGTCAGTGTGGTTTCATGTTAATGTTTCATGAGTGCAAAAAAAAAAAAAAAAAGAAGAAAAAAAAAAACCACGGCTGCTTGGGGTTCTTCACACAGCAGCAAGCTTTAAATAATAGATGCTGTTCTTCCAGAACTCTCCTCCCTGCCTCGTCACATGAGCCGCTCATAACACCCGTCCTCACCAAAAGCACCCCCCCCTTCTCCCCCGATCCGATCCGATCCCCACCCAGCGGCAAAGGAGAGGATCCATGACAAATAGCTCCTGCTTGTCTCTCTTTCACAATTATGCAGTGTGCAAACGGTGCTTAGGGGAAAAAAAACAACAAAAAAAGTGAGATTATGCCTCACTTTCTTCCCAACTTACAGGCTTGTGATCACAGCTTCTGATGAGTGGAGCAGACTGTGCTATAAAGTGAGATGTGTGTGAAATGGGGGAGCAGGTTATATAAGGCTCTAGTCGAATTTATCATGGTTGCCGGGACTTCGGTTTGGTTGCTAAGCATGATGGTTGGGATAAGCTTGTGTCGGAAGTGATATAGAGTTTTGGAAATATAAATACATACAATTTGGGACACAATCCTGACTTAAGTCTGTGGGGCAGAAAATCAGCCTTCATTATGTGTGGATGAAATGAAATAGCATTTCAGGTGCCCAAGATAGACTCTTGTGGCGGCTTAATGAATGTGATCAGTGTGCAATAAACGAGCACCATCCATCTTACTCCGAGCTCAGATATTAAAATTCCACAACCACTAAAGAGCAGAGATGTTTTGTTCCTAAATGATTAGGTCAGCGATATTTAAGGACTCACTCACTCACTCACTCATCATCTATACATCTTAATCCTGTATTCAGGGTCACGGGGGGCCTGGGGCCTATCCCAGGAGACTTCGGGCACATGGCAGGGTACACCCTGGACAGGGTGCCAATCCATCTCACGGCACAGACACACACACATACACTCACTCATTCATTCACACACTACGGCTAATTTGGGAACGCCAATTAACCTAACCTACATGTCTTTGGACCGTGGGAGGAAACCCACCAAGCACGGGGAGAACATGCAAACTCCATGCACACAGAGACGGGAATCGAACCTGGCCGTCGAACCTGGATGTGCAAGCCGACAGTGCTAAGCACTACACCACCGTGCCGCCTATTTAAGGACTATTACATATATCTATCGACAGAAGATTGAAAAACTCTTTACTTTAAAAAAAAAAAAAATCATAAAAAGGATCCAATCCTAAGATCATTTAATTGTCTCCTTATGACTGTAAATACAGAACTGATTTTGAACTACACCTTTAAAGTCTTGCTCCCAGATGACATATTTCGGACGTAGACACTTTGCATAAATCAGATAGAACTCACAATCTGTTAGCTAGAGGTATTTTAGTCATTCCCGTAATTACAATCCGAATAAGCGAAAGTGTGTTTAGTCATCAACACACCACCTTTCCTTTTTACTCAGACATATAACTCGCATTTTTTTTTTTTTTGCATGTTTGTTCACAGTTACATTTTCACTGTACAGGATCACGAACTGTTATCTATGTGAAGGAAAATAATAAAAAAAGAATCTTAAATACACGTATTCTGCCTTCTGATGGTTCAGACTTTATACAGGAAGATCAAACCCATTGCAGTGTCTAGGCTGTCTAGGCATGCTCATCATATTTTTCATTGTGCATGATCAGATATAAAAAAAAATAAAATAAAATAAAAGACTAAGACATGACGGGATGTGATGTTACAGGAACAACGAGGCTGTTACTGCCCCAAAATAATAATAATAATAATAATCTTCCTATAACAGCAGTGTTTTATCCTTTACAACAGCACACTATGTACATTTTAATTTAGTTTACAGGTACATTGTCTCATTTTTTTCCTTTTATGTGATAAGACAGAAATAAATCTAGCTGTCATTTTCCTAAGGAGCCACAAAGTCATTCGTCACAAAGGAGCTGGTAGTGGAAAACTAAGAAGAGCATCTTTATCTCTGACTGTTACAAAGTGCTTATCCTGAAGACTTCTAGCGACACAAAAATAACTCCACAGTATCAATAATTACATGATTTTCTTAGTTAACTAACACTTTTATTATTCATTTATTTACTGCCCTATAATTATGTGCTGCATCTGCCATACAAGTCCCTCTCAATTAGTTGTTTCTATGGAAACAATAATGTATTTGACTGAAAATGTTAATATTAACCTGTGATTCAGCGTGCAGATGATACTATTGTCAGAAATACAGATGTTTTGAAAAATAATCAATTAATTCGTTTATCTCCTGACCAATCTGAATTGAAAAGCATTGTGGTAATTAAATAAAATTATAATGTGATGATATTTTACCTATAAATTTCCATAAGCCAGTTGTTGTTAATCTCTCGGCTGCTTCCGTCAAGGGGTCGCCACAGCAGACCATTCGACCTGCGCAACAACTTGGCAGAGGTTTTACACCAGATACCCATTCTGACACAATTTCATCTGGGCTTTGGAACAGCCATGCATCCAGTGGCTGGGAATCCAACCTGGGCCTTCTGCATGGAAGACGAGAGACCGACCACTGAGCCAACAAAGTCTTATAGAAAGAGCAGACACTTGCTTCAAGCAGAGCAGTATCAGTACAGAATCAAAGCCAACCTGGACCAGAAAACTATGAAGGTCACAACTAAAAAGGGATATTTATTTCCCACCCAGCTCCCAATGGAGCTGTGTGGCCAGTGGTGGCTGAAGCAATTGAGGCTCTGGTTTACTGATCGAGTGGTCAGGGGGTCGAGCCCCCCCCCACATTGCTGGGCTGCCACTTAATCATACAAAGGTTATTCCACTGTTGCCTGGATGAAAAAGGAGCAGGGTTTGGCATCAGGCTAGCAACCTAGCTGTCCAAAAAACAGCATTGCTATAGAACTGATTGAACCCATCATCCAATGTGCTTTAAAAAAAAAAAAGGCTGTATTAATTTCCAACAGAATTAATCCGGATTGCATTTTAAAGCTGCTAATCTTTCCAACAAAGTGCCTGTGATATTGGCAGTTTGTGCTCAGATTTTGCACTGAAGTTCCTCTCTGTTTCACCAAGCTGTTTCTGCCTCTGATAAGTGTGCTGAGGAGAGAGCTGAGAGAGAGAGAGAGAGAGAGAGAGAGAGAGAGAGAGAGAGAAACGGCCCACTTTCCAGAAGAACATTTTTGGCGATATCTGGGGCGTCATGCTATTCAGACTGAAGGTGCATGCCCCGACTCAAACATTTCGGGTCAGATTGAATTGCATTCTCATATAGAAAAAAATATATTTTCTGAGTAAATGGCCAATATTGAGACCAATACACTGTTATGCAGTAGGTCCCTGTTTAATTATGGATAGATTACAGTATATGTACAGAAAACTGATCCCGGAATTGATTTGAAAAGACACCAAGTACAATGCATGAGAAATTATTGGGAGAGTGCAAACTTTACCACGACAGAGGATTAGATCCCGATGACTATTAATCTTATGACACATTTAAGACAGATAATTTTAAAACATTTGCATGATGAAGAGACTAGGGGAAAAGTCAAAGTTAAAAAAAAAAAAAAAAAAACCCAGTAAGAATATATGAAAAATTACAAGAAATGGCTCTTTGTTTTTTGTTTTTTTTTTATGTTGCTGTAGCCATCTTCTAAAAGATTTTAGCTTCATTTAGTATTTTAGTCTCCAACATGGTGAAATAACATGAGGACATGTTTTGAAATAGTCTGAAAATCAAACAGCACTGTACGTCTCTCTGCTCTCTTTTAATCTCACTCACTCATCTTCTATACCGCTTTATCCTGTTTATAAGGTTGCAGGGGGCCTGAAGCCTATCCCAGGAGAGTTTGTGCACAAGGTGGGGTACACCCTGGATGGGGTGCCAATCCATCGCAGAACACAAAATTGGAGCACCCAAAGGAAGCCCACTAAGCATGGGAAGAACATGCAAACTGGCTGCACACAGACACGAAATGGAAATCAGACCCTGGAGGTGCAAACCGACAGTACTAACCACTTTCTGATTGCTGACCACATCATTTTTTTAAAATAATAATAATTTTTTTAAAAAGTCTTAACTTATTATGTAAAATATTTTTAATGAACATTAAACAACCTGTCCAGCTGTAAAACCTGTAGCATTTACCCAAAGGAGCCTCATGTGGCACTGAGCCATGGAGAAACTGCATCATGGAGAAATTGTATCATGAAGAAAGCGTATCAAACTGATTTGATTGAGGAACAAACAGAGAGGCGGCAGACAGGGGCCGTGATGAGATGATTTCTGTATGCACAAACACACACACACTCAACCTCTTTAAAACATCTGTCTGATGCTGCTTCAGTCAAATGGATCAAAACCAACATCATACGCCAGACCAATTTTGTTTTGTTTGTTTGTTTGTTTCTGATTTTTTTTAAAGATGCTGTATATGAAGGGGGGGGGGAGAGAAATTTAAATACATCAGGCAATAATCTGAGACTCTCACCTCTTCTCTCCTTCTTTCTGTCTGGTCATGGGGAAGTGGACTGGTGCTGTTTGCCCCGGATGATGCTGGAGACATGGAGCCGAGATTTCTGATGATGAGGCTGACACTGATACTGGTGCTGATGAGAATACTGAAGCTTGGGGCGCGAGCGCGGAGCTCCACATCACATCACATCACATCGCACCGCACACACCTCCTTCCCAACAAAACAGAAGAAAACTTCATTAACAGCAAAAAGAAGGGGGGGGAGACATGTAACCATGCTGACAAGTGTGCAAGCCGTTCAGTTATACAGTATATTGCAAAAGAGAAAACGCAAAAATATTAACATTACCTGCGTTTTTTTGGTGGTTGAGGGGGGGATAGGCTAACCCGTTAGCTATAAACACAAACACCTTTGCATTGGGAAAAAAAAAAAATCAGCATTGGATATAATTCTCAGGATTGTAAAGGATAATCCGAAAGCAAATAAAACTGCAACTGATGAAGAGAAAGCGCTGTGATGGTGAAGGCTGGGTGGATGTGATGGGCTGGTTTTCGCTCAGGTAACACACACACACACACACACACAGAGAGAGAGAGAGAGAGAGAGAGAAAGAGCGAGAGATTAGCATTAGCGGGACATCCAATGGCACTTGCTAGCATCCCTTCCATCGTTTAACGTGAGGTGGTAACCATGGCAACGCATTCGCCCCTAACATCGCGTATTCAGTTTAAATTCAACTTCAAAGAAAGACAGTTAATGGAGAAGGTTTTTCATGGTTAAATGATTAAACGAGGATTCAAATCTTTATTTAACTATACTATTTCCCCCCCTAAAAAACAGGCTTAGTGATGTGATTAGGGATTATTATAATGTCTGAGAGAGAAAAAAACATGGTTGATACAGAGTGAAAAGAAAGTAAACAGTAATGTATTCTGCAGGGAAAGTACTGTACATAAAGCGGCTAATTAGTCCTAAACGCTTTATTCTGAAAGATTTCGCACAAACTTGCATACATTTTGTACTTCGGTTTCGTACAATGCCGCAAGTCACCAATAATAATAATAATAATAATAATAATAATAATAATAATAACTTGTATATATCTGCATGATATTCACTTTCCACCTACTGTCCCCCCCCCCCCAAAAAAATATATATATATTTTTTTTTTTTCTTTCTTTTTCTTTTTTCTTTTTGTGTTTCTTATTTCACATACACTGACAAATCAAACCCAAAACCTTTGAAGTTAAAACAAATCTATAAGACAGACTGAAGACATCACTAGGCACCCTAGGTGGTCAAATCTTTATGAATGTTGTAATAAATAAATAACTAGTTTAGTTAAACATCGTTTAAGTCAGCTATAATAGCTGTGCCACATTGCAGTTTGAATGAAACTTGCTTAGAATTTAACTTGACCATTTCCATTACACTTCATCAGTCTCTTCTAACAGTTGAATACTTGACCAAAATGTGGTTTGACATTTAATCTGATCAGCTTTAACCCATGCAAGTCTTTATTTTAATGAATCATCCAAGACATTTCACATATCAGTGCCAATTAACTGGCATACTGTTTGTAAATGAATAGCACTTTCGTTGAGTCATAGGCTATTTCAAGCCTGTATGCGAAAGTTGTACGCTATAATTGTGCTATATTTTTTTTTTCATAAACACAAAGTGTATTTTTTCCTGTAATATCTACTTAAATGCGCACAAAACAACTAAAGCTTCCTCATCCATTCAGCTCCACACCACAGATTTGATCAAATAAAAATTCGGTGCGTAATACATGTAGCATTTCTGAGCTAATGCTACAGCGCCTCCTACTGGCCAGAGCAGATAATCCATCCAACAGTAACTTTCACATTCATTTTCCAAAAAAAAAAAAAAAAAAGATTTTAAGATTTTAAGACCAGAAAGTACTGAAAAGTACAGGGCCGCTGCTGATAAGAGCATAATTACAGTAAGGAAATGCTGAATTGCAGAATGTGGTGACGTGATAGTTATTTGTATGCCTAGAATTTGAATTATATCATAACTCCTGTATTTTGTGGCAGATTTATTTATTTTCTAACCTTTGCGAATGTGGAAGCTGTCAACTGTGTTATATTTGTCTGGTAGATTTGTTGCATTTCAAGCGCAAAATGCTAAATAAATAATAATATAATAAATAAATAAATAAATAAATAATAGATTTTTTTAATCCTAGGGCAAGCAAATTAAGAAACAAAAATGAGAATGCTAAATATTACAGTTCATTTAGACGTGCGCGTGTCTTTTTTTCTTCTTCTTCTTTTTTTTTTTTTGGTTGCCATGGTTACTATGACGATTAGAAAAGCCATTAATAGATTAGAGTACACACATTGCCCTACCCAGTTGGGGAATCCCGAAAGAAACAGTGTGGCATTCCTACATTGTGCGTGGATCCAGTGCATTAATATTCCTGTAATAATTAATGTGGTTAATCCGAATAAGATAATTGGATATAATCACTACTACTACTTCTACCTAATCCTACGTAGGAGGAAGTGGAGTATCCAATGTAAAATGAAATGAAACGATGTTACTGGGTAATAATCAAGCAGGTTGTATTATTTTATTTTATTTTATTTTATTTTATTTTATTTTCAATTCATCAACAGCATCGGGTGAATCCACAGTCCATCCACAGAACCCGGACATCAGAGGAGATTCCGCTGTTTACTCGGTGTTGCCATAGTTACTGAGCACTTGCTCATAAATCAGGAAACGATTATTATTCTTACTATTATTAATATTATCATTGTCATCTCATTACTGTTTAGATATAATTAACCTTTAAATAAAATTAAAACAGATCAATTTTAGATTCATAGAAAACCTGGAATCATCATATCATGTATTACATTTACATCGAGTGGTGTAGAAACAGAAGACCTGTAACATTTTTGTTATTATGTTTCCTTTCTCTTTTATTAACAAAGAGGTAATATACAGAGTTTAAATTAAAAAAAAAAAAGTTACATATGAAGAGCATTAAAGAGGAACCCTCGGTCATGACTTCCAGGTAGTTTTAACACTCGCCCCGCCCTCTTTCCCCCACAGCTTCCGCCTTACTATAACATTCAAAACGGCAAGTCGGGCATTTCTCTTCTGTTCGTGCCGCCTGCCTGCTTGTTTTTCTTTTCTCGTTTCGGGTCGGTTATGAGCGCACCCTGTCTGCGCCAGTGTATTTGCCCCTTCGGTTTCAGAGACAAACACAGGAGCTGGAATGAAACAAGCGAACGCGGAGACTGCACTTCGGCCGAGCCTCGACACGGTGTGAAGCTTTCACACTAACGCAACACTTTTTTAAAATTATTTTATAAGTTAAAAAAATATATATATATATTAAACCAATTGGACTGCCATGGAGAAAAACTTGGAGGAGAAGGGCAAGCTTGATTTGCTGGAGGACAACAGGACCGACTCCGGTATCGACTCGTTCAGGTCGTTAACCAGAGACGATCGGTGCAGTACCACGAGTTCGGTACCGGACCCTCACGACGGGAGAGAGGAGCAGGACAAACTCAGCACGGATGAGCGCCTGGACTCGTCTTATGGCTCTTCGTCTTTGACCTCGGAAAGTCTGAGCGATCTAATGGGCAAATGCAGCGTGTCGGGGACTCGGGCCGAGCACACCGTGGAGTACACCGAGGAGGAAGCTAACCTGTTAGCGACCGTCACCGAGGACGGAGACACGTAGGTTTTTAACTGAATCCAGTCTAAATACACAGCGTAGTCGGGGCTTCTTTGTACAAAATTCATTTCCGAAGAGTGTTTAGCGTAGAGTAATGTTAGCGGAATCTTCTGAGCAGCACGAACAATATCAGCTGATGTGACTTCACACACACACACACACACACACACACACAACTTAAAACGGCTGCCTAGCACTTTCTGCACATTTTCTTTTTGTCCATCATTAGAGGTAACTGAAACACACACACACACACACACACACACACACACACACACACAAAGAGCTTTATCATTAGATGTAACTGTGAAACACACACACACACACACACAAAGAGCTTTATCATTAGATGTAACTGTGAAACACACACACACACACACACACACACACACAAAGAGCTTTATCATTAGATATAACTGTGAAACACACACACACACACACACACACACACACACAAAGGGTCTTGGTCTATTATTAGAGGTAACTGAAACACACACACACACACACACACAAATAGCTTTGGTCCATCATTAGAGGTAACTGTAAAACACACACACACACACACACAGCTTTGGTCCGTCAATAGAGGTAACTGTGAAGTGCCTACAGACACGCGCACAACTTGTTTAGAGATTCCTAAACATGCATGCAGAAACGTCAGTGACTCATAAAGCTGAATAGGTTACTACAGGTCAGAAGTGGAGGTATGCAGATCTCATTCACTTGGGCGAATTACTAATTTTGTTGTTTACATAGGAAAGCACCAAAATATAAGCAGTGTTTCTTCAGTGTTTTTTTGTTTTTGTTTGTTTGTTTGTTTTTTTGCACCTTCAGGGTCCAGGTTCAGTCCCCACCTTGGTATGTGTGTGCATGGAGATTGCATGTGCTTGGTGGGTTGGTCCTCGTGCAGTCCAAAGAAAGATATATGTAGGTTAAGCTAATTGGCGTTCCCAAATTGCCCGTAGTGTGTGAATGCACGTGTGAATGTTGACCTGAGGTTCTACCACGATCGAAAAAATGGGAATAAACACAATGGTAAGCACCGTTGGACACAGAGATTCCTAGATGGATGAATGGATGGAGGAAAACCATCTAGGATATACAAAATATACCAGGCAGTGGTATGATTGAGAAACACTGGTTTAAATTAAAGCCTCTAAACCACTGACTTCTGCAAAGAGCCTATGTGGCTCATGGTTTTTCATTTCAAACATTGCAGAAGTCTATGGGTTTGACCTGTTTGCCTGGTTAATTTGAAAATCCTAGAACCACACAAAGCATTTTCCAATCACACACCTTTGGTTCCTGGCCTCTGTAACCCTCGTGTATCAACTTGTCGCAAAGGCCCGGTTAAAAAACACGCATGGACTTACTGTAGGTCGCACAAGGACGGGTATTGACATATCCTAGGTTAAATGATTTGCAGAATAATTATAATGCAGAAACAGAACCACACCTTTGATTTGTGAGGAGTCTTGAGTTGTGTGCAATTATCATAACCGATAATAACTGCTTTTTGCTTTTTTTTGCTTTTGTTTACTGAAAGGAACAGATGCAGGTTTGTCTGGGAAAGTCCAGAAATATCGGATGGGTGCTTACGTTTCGAATTTGGAAAGACTGTTTGAGCCGTCATGATCTCATGAAGGCTAATCATGGCTTGCCATGGTTACGCCTGACAACCGGGTGAGAGTAGTGAAGTGCTGGTGGGGTTTTGTTTTGTTTTGTTGCTAAAAATTGCCCTTTGACTTCAGCAGTACTTCCTATATCATTATAGCTGCCAATAAGTCTACTTCAACAGCTTACGTCAATCCTCTGTCTTGTGGTTAACTGTACGTCTAGATGAAGTTAGTGGTCTTTCTTATACAGGTCATGTTTGTGAATCGCGAAGAAAAGCCGATGCAGTCGAGTCGATGTAGGATTTTCTAAACCGTGACACGCAGACAATACAATTCTGCGATCGTTCCCACTGATAAATCTCGCCACGCACCAATCGTGTATAATGGTTTAAAAATTTGCAGTTTTGCGGTAATAGATTTGCTCTGATAACTACAGTATTGTCCATCTGCATAGTTTCACGGTCTAGTGAAATGTCTGTAGTGATTCACCCTCGTGTGATTGTTAAAGTTAGCCAATCTAACAAGCAGTCTCTCTCTCTCTCTCTCTCTCTCTCTCTCTCTCTCTCTCTCTTTCTCACACACACATCTAGAAACTCTGTCTCACTTATCTTTGGCACATCTGTGCAAGAAAGCAGAAGTACACATTGGCAGCGGAATTTCCCCCAGTGCTCTGCTGGAAACACATTCTGATACCTCAGTGCTACAAAAAGAGCTCTTTTGTTTAAGGGCTTGGAGGACTGGTGTATCAACACACATGGAGACTTTGTTTAAAAAAAAATTGTTCGTTTGCTGGGAACATTTGTCAGTGCGACGTTAAAATAACTAACGTGTTGCAGGGGGGAAAAAGTATACTGTTAATCTTTCAATGTGAAAATTCACACCATGATTGTAAAACCTGGGTTGGAGCTCACACTGTCAGGAGCTATATATGCTGCTGCCGCTGCTGCTGTTAAAGTCATGGAAATTATTCCAAACTATGCACATCCAGTGAAATGATGCTATAAACCAGGTCTTGCAGGTACAATGCATTTTATCTGGCTTCTGCATGTATTGATCTGTGGCCTGAAACAGTCCTCTGTGACTTCAGGCTAAGTGACAAATGGCGACATCACGATTCTTATGATTGTGCCACAAAAAGGCAATTATGCTGACCTCGTCTGTGAGTTCTTTGAAAAGTTTCATGGAAACTCCCAGTCTATCACATGTTGCATAAGGGAGGATTCACATGTTGCAATATCCATCAGCAGACAGAACAAACACTATTTATTTCTTATTTTGTTGCTCTTCCGATTCGGAAACGTTCATTCCCCCTTCGTTTCCCTCAGCTTCGTTAATGCTGTAATACTTCATGAACCCCCTCCCCATGCTCCATCCCGGAGGAGCGACTTCTCACTTCTGGATCCGACTTTCACTTCTCAGCTGCTGCCAAAAGACCTAAGAAATTCCACTGGTTTTTTCCGCGTATTTGTTATCTTGGTGAAAGTGCAATCATTTTTCATCGACAGGTGTTCCATTTGGCTGGTGACCTTCCGTATAAATTATGTTTGGCTTTTTTTTTATTTATTATTTTTTTATTTATTTATTTATTTTTAGAGCAACACTTCCTGTTCAATATTGGAGGTGTGGGAGACGAGTGTCCTTGTTGGCAGTCAGATCAGATACGTCGGTGTATTTTGACCTGCTTTGTATTGGGCAGCAAACTAATGAAGTGATGATAAATAATCATAAAAGGTTAAGATGGTTCTTGCCTGATGCTTTTATTATAAAATATATTAACTTTTACAGTTATGGTAGATGTATAAAAATAGTACAATGGCAGGTTTTTCCAAATTATTGGAATCTTTGATTTTTGAAATTACAAATTGTGGCTCTTAATCTCGCTTTATGCATATGAGGGAAATAGAACCTTTAGTTAAAGTAGTCTAATTCTAAGAGAAAGGTATGATTGTTTTCAATAAAACAATGTCACACTTATTAGCACCCTTGCATTTGGTACTTTTTTGCAGCCACCCACAGAAATGAGACTTCTCCTGTAATGCTTCTTCATTGCATCCCACAGTTTTACAATGGGGTTTACCTCAGTGGGATGGCATGGCATGATCATGAATAAAAGTTTTTATATATATTATGTACACACACACATATACACACATATACACACATATACACACATATACACACATATACACACATATACACACATATACACACATATACACACATATACACACATATTTTTTTGGTTTGTTTGTTTATTTTTGGTTCCGGTACCTAATTGGGTAGATTTGTGCTTCTCACTGTGAACTAGAACACAATACACTTGCTTCCTTTTTCAACCACCGGCTGTTTTACCGATGAGTTTAAAAGTGGATATGGGCATTTTCTTTGAATCAGTCGTTGTCTGATTCATGAGGTCACCAGACCTTTATTTCCCTTCATTTGTGGATTCCTGATGAATGGCTAAGGGATTTTTGGTTTATGTATCACTTCATATTTATACCCTAGTGAAACAGGAAGTCTGGTTAGGACTGATTAAAAATAAATTAAGTAAACGAAATTTTAACCAAAGCATGCTTCACGGTTCACTCTTACCTCCCAAAACATGCCAGTGGGGGTGAACCGACCGGGATAAATTGTCCTTCAGTATGAGTTTGAATGGTTCACTGGTGTATTCCCAACAACGATTCGCAGTGGTTCAGGGATCGGCTGTAGAGCCAGCGTGACCCTGCACAGAATAAAGCATTTCCTGTAAGCAAAGGAGGCAAAACAAGAAACCATGCTTCTGTAAGAATTCTTAAGGGTGCCAAAATCAAGTGGTTTCCTTAAAATGCTGGATGAAGTACAAACACAAACGCACAGAGGGAGAATGTGTAAAAGTCATTCTTGGCTGTAGCATTCTTTTAAAAGCCACCTCTTAAGTGAAACGGCAGCTCTAGAGGCTTCAGTTAAAGAGTAATGTCTTTGTGGTTGTGTAGCGCTTCCTGTGCTCTTTAACCCCCTTATCATAGATTTGGTTTCCTCCTTTGCATTCGGAATAGGGTCAGCTACTTTTTCACCTGAACTCGTGGCTCTTCTTCGACTCCTTTGCAAAAACCTGTTCTAATTTTAAAGTACGGTTTTCCAAGAACCGGATACAACCCGCGCTGAGCCGGGTGCCCTGATTTGACTGCGGTGTGTAGAAAAGTTCCAGCGTTGCGCAACTCCCGAGCTTCTCGCAGGGGTGTGAAGAATTTCTTAGTATCATTTATTTACTCCGTATTGTTCTGCGTCACCGATTGTGAAACACTTTCCATTGATGGTGTGTGGTCGTCTTCTTCTCTTCCCCCTTTACACATCTGAACAAGAAAATGTCAAATTGAATTGTTTAAGCTGGTACATTCTTTTTTTAAATGTGTTTTAATAAAAATGATATTGTTCCTATCCAGGTTTCTCCATTTGGCTATCATCCATGAGGTGGAAACATTCACCCACCAGCTCATAAACCTGTTCCCCAAAGAGATCCTGGACATCCAGAATAATTTGTATCAGGTAAGACTTTCTGCATCCACCTACTCTTACACGGGATGCGACCTTTTGGCCTCCTACCTTGTGCATTTGCCTTCAGTAAGACCGCCAGCTGATCCACCGCGACCCATTATGTCGAGCTTTTCAGGATTGAAGTGGTTTATGTCATTTCTGTCGAAAGGGGGAAAGTCCATTTTAAGCCAGAGATACGTCATCAATCTCAGGGGTTTCACACATTTCCATATTTTATTCAAAAATACTACTTCGATCATATCATATTTTCCATTGCAGAGATTTTTTTCCCGGGGGGTTAATTTTCCCACGTGAGTGAAATTTTTTCCCAAGTTGGGTAAAGTTTGCGGAGGAGGATATAGAATGTGTGCTGTAGTTCGCAGTGGCTCAAATGGCGTGACATTTCTGCTCGAGGATAAATGATTGCTGTACTGTAGTTTATCGTCAACTTTTAGTTTATTACGTAAAACCAAGAACATAAAGAGGAATTCACTGCTAACATAAAGGTTAGAGTGTAGATCTCGAATGATCAAGAAGATGCGTTAGGGAAGGGGGCGGGGGGTTACAGTAAAATGACTTCTGGCTAAATATTATTTTATATTATGTTTTGGAACTTTTCACTTTTTATTATAGTATTAATCAAGCTTTTACACATTGCAGACTTTTAAACCTGAAAGTCGGTGAGGAAAAGTGGAGAACACTACCTTTCCATTGATGTGTGCGATATTCTTCTGTATTCTTCATGAAGAAACGATGAAACGTTTGCAGCAGGAGAAGGATTACTTACAAACGCGGGTTACGTTAGAAACTTTAGAGGTTGCTTTAGTAAGATTCTGGGTGGAGGGGGTTGGTGGTGGTGGTGGTGATGAAATCCGTCTCTGGATCTTTGGACAGTTGCAAGCGAGGCTGATGCAAAAACAACGAGAACCGCTGGAGTAAGGAAACTGAGTTAATTCAGTCTCCATGGGCGGATGGTGATTTGATGCAAATTCGCTTTAATCTTTATATTGAAACCTGGGACTGACACAGTAAAAGTCTTCCAAGCTGAAGTTAACTCATCTATGACCCTGACTCTGTAGTGGTAGCCCACATACTGTATGTAGGTTAAAGGCAATATCATGATCAGATTATTTCTAAGTGTATCTCGTCAAACGCATTGTGTCCGATTTGTCGATATTTGGGTGAATACTTTTATTTAGTATTTCACTGTTGTCGGCGTTCCAGTTTGACACATTAGCCTCATGTCTATAATAACCATACGGTTCTATTTGGAGTAAGTAGGACGTTCAATATTCAACCAGATCGTGCTAGCACGCAATATCTCAAACCATGCGGTCTCAGTGCGGCACTGAACGGATTAAGTGACGAGCAGATCCGTTGCAGTCAGCAATTAAACATGTGACTAATGGAAACGGGGTAGCGCACAAAGCTTACCGAAATCCACGTAATCGAGTCGGGTCTTTGGTCATATTAGTCAGTAACACCTCAGCAGGATAAGTGCGCACTCTTAAACTGAGTAAGCTCTGTGCTGCTCTCATTCTGCTCTGGGTTGTTCACGATGCGCGGATGCTACGAGCAGTTACTATACAATGCAAGTGGTTAACAGATGTGGGTTTCACTCCTACAAGATCCCCTTTATGCAGGTCCCTTCACAACACATGTGCCACACACGGCGTAATAATATATGCAAATGAAGAGTGCTCGTGCTCTCGTATTTTGATTTTGTATTTCATTATAAAAGGTATAGAAATCTGGCAATACTTTAGTATGTTGTAGAAAAGTTTTCTGAGGTAAAAGTCCCAGAAACACTGAAAATGATTGCATTATTGTAGATCATCATTTTTTAATAGGATCTGGTTTCTTGGTACCTAGTGTAATTTTATTGCTATAAAAACGGTCTAATAATAATAAAATCCAATTTTTTTTAACCAGCAGTACCACCTTCAGTATCAATGATTTCTCTTTACAGAGGAGGCAATTCTTTTTATTATTATTATTTATTTATTTATTTATTTTAGACCGTGCTACCCAAGCGGAAAGGTTTAGCTAGTTTGAATAAATGGCGATGACCCAATCACAGAATCTTCCTGTCCGATCTCGTCCCTCAGACGCCGCTGCACTTGGCCGTCTACCTCAACCAGGTGCCCGTGGTGAAGGGCCTGGTGGCAAATGGCGCGTGTCTGGAGCTCCAGGACCAGGACGGAAACACGCCGCTTCACGTGGCCTGCGAGCACGGAAGGTTCGAATGCGCTAACGAGATGCTCCGACTGGCTTCACCATCCATGCTCACCCCAGTGTTCGAGACACAAAACTGGAGAGGTAATCCTGCAGTCTGTCACTTTTTTATTTATTTATTTATTTTATATATATATATATATATATATATATATATATATATATATATATATATATATGTTTTGACTACATGCATGTGGGATTCAACTCACAGCTCTCGAGCTCTAAAGAACAGGTCTGCGAGTCCAGAGGAAAGCGGCTGAAGTCCATGTTGCAGGCGGCTGTAACCGTCACTCTGAAACACACCGGGCACAAACGAGCGCTCACAAGTGTAGAGCCGAAAATAAACACGCAATTAAACCCAACAACCCCTGAACTCACATTGGATTGGAAGGACGCTGGTTTGTGTCAAAATCAGATTTGGTTCCTTCGGGACTCTACTGGGCTGTGATCAAATACATCACGAATCCTTGATCTCATCCACAGAGAGTCAGTGTTATTTTAATCCAAGCCAAATTACAGGGAGAAGCCTGGTATCTGATGAACGATTGCAAGCCAACATGTCCAAGTGGTTTTGAACTGGAGAATTTTGTTTTTTAATTAACATTTTTATTAATTAAGCGAACAAACCAAGCAGAAAAACTTGTCACATTATATACGCAGCCTGGGCAGTAATAAATAAATGAACGAATAAATAAATAAATAAATCACCAGGGTCAAACTATTGGTCTTCCGCTACAAAAAAAACAAACAAACAAAAAAAAAAAAACAATGAAAGAGATTTGAAAGGACCGAGACTGTGTTAAAAGCCGTCCAACACATTACTGAAACCTGAATGTACTGAATCACCGGGTTATCACAAAAAAAGGAGGTTTTCTTCTTCCCTGATGGAGCAGGTATAACTGTGAAAGAGTTGCACTGAATTGCACCAAACTGTGCACCGTAATCAAAATTAAAAGGCTGCACTGTATATACAGTACGCATATATATATGTGTGTGTGTGTGTATAGTATGAAATTATGAAATACTAAAACAAGAGAACGAACTAAAAAAAACAACAGTAACTAATGAATTCACTCATTTCATCAATGTGCACAATTTATTCAACTTTATGTTATATAGAACACTTAAAAACATTTTGTTTAAAAAAAAACATCTGTCGAATTATGAGATGAATTAATGATTTTTTTAAAAGGCGATTTTATGGTATGAGGGCGTTTCCCATTTAAATTTCAAAGTAGCATATCTTCTCTTCCTGAGGGCCGACTGTGATGAAACAAAGCCCGTGTTACCTCAAGCTCGGCCAAATACCCCTGCCTGCCTGAAAACCCCATTAAAATTCGTTCAGTAGTTTTTATGTGATTCGCGGACAAACACACAGACAGAAAAAGAAATTACAAAAAACATCTTGATGTGTTCTATTACTCATTTTACATTCACCCCCAATGATCACATTTTCTCTCATATCTTTGAGTACAGACCTGCCAACTTTACAGTTTTATTTAATAAAAAAAAGTATATATATATATATATATATATATATATATATATATATATATATATTAAAATTAAATGTGCGAGCACATCACGAAAAAGAATCAGATAAAGGTTTTTCTAACTTGTTTGTTTGTTTTACTAAATTCTGCACACAGTTGAATAAAAATGAGCAAAAAAGCAGGTTTACACACTGTAAACCCAAATAAGTTGGCAGTTACATTAAATTTAAAAGTATTGATGTTTCTAGTTTTACGTAAACAGAACGATCAGTCTTTGAGTTTGTTGTTCTCATTCATATTAATCGTTATTTACTTGCATTACTGAGTAGCCGAACTCATACTATAATTTTTTTTAGTTTTTTCAAATTAAATAAATTGTTGTTGGTCTTTCGCCTGGTCCTGGCATCGGGTCGCCACAGCAGTTTGTCACAAGTTTTTACGCCAGATGCCGTTCTGAACACAACCCTCCCATTATTACCCGGGTTTGGGACAGGAACTTCATCCAGTGGCTGGGAATCGAACCCGACCCTTTCACATGGCAGGCGAAACACCTCCCACTGAGCCACCGGTGCTCTGGTACTTTAGGGAGCCCGGATTTGTAGAGATTATGTGAAGACAGACCGATCCACCATCATGTGCATTGATGACGTCAGACACAAAATCGCTCGGATGAAAGATTTTAAGCTGGTGGGACTTTAAGGAGACGGTTACTGTGGCTCAAAATATCAAATTTGTTCAGCTAACTTGAAACTCATAAATACCAAAAAGTTCTAAATACTCAACAACGTCTATCAATTTGAACTAACTGTAATTGTTTAAGTTAACAGAACTCAATATGTTTACTTATCAGGGTTTACAGTGCACGGTGGTAATAAAAAGTTTCTAAAACCACATCATTTTGTGATTACAAAGTTAGAAACAGCGTAGGAACTTTTAGGTAATAAAAAAAAAATCCTTAAATAAAATAAAACTTTATTTGACCTTCTTCAAAAAAGAAGTTTGAAATCCAGTTTGAAAGTTTTTTGGAAACACTTCTATATTCTTTTTATACTGACTTTGAAAAGTATCATATATATATATTTAAGGTCTATCAGCACACCCTGAGCAACCTAATTGGCGTAAAGGATTGATACCAAAGGGTCAGACTTAATGTAAAGGGAATGGAAAGACAGCTTATGTATTATTCATCAGTTCCCGAGTCCTGTGTGTTTATTCCTTCTCTGTTCTCAAGGAGAAGTCGTTAGCGAGTCCACCTTGTATCAGGTTGTATAAATAAAGTAGGCCAGTGCCATCAGCGTCATACTGACGGTGTCCCGCGGCAACAGGGGAGATATCCGGCGTTGAATTAGAATTTGCGCCGGCCCTTATGCATGCAAGCAGCTCTGCCCGGTTCCTCCCTCACGTCAAGAGACACAACATTAACATGACCGCGAGCGAGTCACTAATTTCAATGCATGCGGCATGAACAGAAAATATCACCGATCTGCCGCAGGGCATGCTTTGCCTTTTCACAGGCCACAAATATTCCTGAAACAAGTCCATGGGCTTTGGATGCATAATAACGTTGCGTTGTGTAATGATGAGGAGGCGACCTAAATGTCAGCATCAGTTCACGAAACATATCGTTAATAAACTGTGAAAAATCGTTACAGTAAATTAGATCTGCACTGTAGTAGATAATCGCTGCTTCTTACTGAAATGTAAAGCAAATAAAGCATCGGGTAACAATAAAAACCTGCACACTCACTGAGACAGTTTTATGTTTGAACATACTGTATAATAACTTTTTTATTTAAGGAGAAACTAATAAAATTCCCTGCGACAAGAGAACATATTTTACCCAAGGTCGAATTTCCGTCACTTTGTTCTCCGCAGAACAAAGTGAACACATCGTGATGTACATTTCTGAAAGAGTTCAGAAATTCAGGGTAAGCATTTATATATATATATATATATATATATATATATATATATATATATATATATATTTTTTTTTTTTTTCCAGACACAGGAACAGACAGAGGAATTTGTGCTTTCATGTTTCTTAATGTTTTTTTCCTTATTACTAACTGCAATAGCAAAACTCTTTCTAGCTGCTATAAGATGAAATTGTAAAAAGGAACAAATTTGTAGCAACTCGTCCCCAGAATAAATTCAACAGCAACAACAAAAAACTCAACACGCGCTAAACTGCGCTAGCAAACCCCCCCCGCCTCCGCGTTGTTTGCTCCTACCTCAGACTGTAGAGAACATGGCCGTCGGGGAAAACTCTCAGCATGATGTTCTCAGTGGTGGTGTCGTGGATGAAAGATCTCTTGGAGTGCACGAAAAACACATCGGGCACCCAGATCTTTTTCACCAAGCGTCCGTCGAATGTCATGCTTTTGTTCGTGGCGCTGGCGAAGGTCAGGCGCTCGTCCTTCCAGTAGTGTCGTAGGTATAAGGTCATGGTGAAGTCCTGCGCAATGACAATCGGTTTGAGAGAACGTTAGAAACCGTCAAACCCCAGACAGGTTAGGGACGGATCACGGTTGCAATCTAGTTTACAGCACGAAATTCTGTCTGCATTGAGAAAAGCTAAATTTCTCCAGTGTTGCATAATTAAATAAATAATTAAATATAAGTAATTGCATGATTTCCATAATAAATGTCATTTCATTATATCATAAGCTCACCTCTTTACAGTAGATGCTGCGGAATCCTGCGGCTGAGGATCACTGACCCATTTAGCATTGACAATTATGGCAGGTGATCCACTAGGAGTTATAATTTCACCTAGTGGTTAAAATGGGAATTGCAACAAGCACTAACAGAGTGCCACTGGGGCAGGTATGACGATGCTCCACGCTCAAGCTAAACGCGTTGCCATTAGCCGACTGGACAAACAACAAGACGGTTGCCAGAGTTGTGGTTTTTATGCCAAATAAGGCATCTGCAGATGCCAAGAGTTTTGATTGAATCAGAATTAAATCTACTACAATAAAAAAAAGTGCATTAAGTTGCGATTGGTTATGATTTAAGCATCTTAATTCATAGCTACATTTAATTCGATAGTTTCAATGAATATGGATATAAACACTTGATCCTGTTGATACATGCTACTCTAAATCACTATGAAGTACAGAATCCATCTGTTCTTCACCCCCGTTACATAACCAGAAACATTTCACTTTGAGTGACCTGTAATTACACCCGGTTTAGAGATGGCACTTGGACGTCACACGGGATTCAAATGAAAGGGATTCTAATCTAAACAGCCGCTGTGTATCATTACATCTCTTGAATTCTTGCATCTGATCGGTCAGACGTTGTGATTAAATATCTGAAAGAGCAGCTCAGTCAGGGGTCTCCGGCTGGGATTCAAATCCCAGGCACACGTTCCCAAAGCGCTGGCGTAAAAGACACTCGAGTTTCTAACAAATTATAATAATTGATGCTGCCACTAGACACCAGGGACAATCAGATCAGATCGCTTATGTGCACTACCATAAATTCGGAGCTTGTTTGAAGCGATGAATTATTTAAGGTAAGGTCTTGTGAAAGTTTACAAAGCCATGGTAATGGATGTTAAATATGCGTATTGGCAGGATAGAGTCTGTTGCACCAACTGTAAAAAGAAGCGCTAAAAATAAAGGGCTGGTCTTAGTCATAGCTCACATTTCTAATTAAACATGGTGTTTCCTGGCAGATGGTCTCACTCCTAATGAGTCCAATGGCATTTATATCTGACATATTCCATAAGGAATAACTTCCATGCATTAATATTTGTGGACTGCAAAATTTCCACAAAGAGTGTTTCCTTTTGTGTCATCTTAAGGGTGTCGAATCCTTTCAAAATGAATGAATGATTTAACTATAAAAATCTATTTATTCATTTATTTTTATTTATTTATTTATTTATTTTAACAAACCAACTAAGATGCTGATGATTTCTGGCGTGTTTGCCAGAATTTTGGATTTTATTAGAGCTGTTTTCAGAGAGTTTTTTTAGTTACAGACTAAAGCGCTACGCAGACGAAATAAAAAAATAAACTGCAACAAAAATTTTCACCGGTTTATCAAAATTAAATATTTTATAAATGCCCGAAGGCAAGTGCATCTGTTTATAGCACAGGTCTAAGACCACATCTTGGGCAATTTAATTCAAGGCAAATCTGGCAACTTCAAAGACGTGAAGTGCATACAGATGATGCAAATATCCTGAACGATGTTCAAGAAAAATTAGAGTATGCAGGCACGTAAACCTACTCTGAATTTGTGTAATTTCCCATGTGTCAGTACTGCTTTTAGTCGCTGACTCAATACATAACACACGCTGCTTATTAATAAAATCATAAACGCGGAACAATAACGTCTATACAGTATATACTAAAATAAATCCTATGGAACTTACCCAGAGGAGGCGGATAATTAAGGGTTATTAATTATCCCCCAAGCCATCCCCCCCATTTGAAGTGGGAATTATGCCCCCTGCTGACCAATATGCATAATTGTGTTTCCTTTGTAGCACACTTAATAACGTTACAGATCAGTTACAGTTAGAAATCAGAAGCGGAGCTGGTTGAAGACAATTAAGAAAACAGCACATTGACAGTAGGGATAGAGAGAGAGAGAGAGAGAGAGAGAGAGAGAGAGATTTTTTACTATGACTTTAAAGCTACTGAGAGCTAATACAAGCTCAGTACTTTTTTCAAGGTAGATACGTTTGTACTTTTACTCGAGTACACATGTAAATGGAGGACTTTTACTTTTACTCGAGTAACATTTGATCTAATGAATCTCTACTTTTACTCACGTACAGCTTTGCCCACCACTGGACTTACCATATCCACTTCTGAAATACTGTCCAAGCTTTCAACCTGGACGTCGACGCCCACGGGAATAGCCGGACCTGCGGCAAAGAACAGACGCGCGATTATACCAAAACATGCACTCACCCAAGCCTTTCAGCAGACAACAGTGCCAATAGTTTTGCACGATATACGTCAAAATGCGTGTTACCTAACAGCTCATTAACCCAAAAATCCTGTTCATTGATTACTATATTACATATATGGCTCGAGGTTGTGCTTAGAAAATGTCCGAACCCAGAACTGTGGTTGTAGTTTTTGGGTCACTGGTACGAGACGGTCGTCCTTCGAGCACACGAGCGGAAAAACATGTGATCATGTATACTGTAACTGTGCTGTTTATTTGCCTATTTGACTTGACTAGATTACAAAAATGCAACAGGTCACTCTTAGTTTAAAAAATGCAAAATAATAAAATTTCTGTGTAACAGTAACTCCACCCGCTCGTCTATTTTCTAATATCAGCACATCTCTACGAGTAGGGATTTATTCCTTGTGTCCTCCTAAATCAGAGCTTTTTCAGATCTCTTCCATCAGATCTTTGACATCAGAGGGATGTTGAGCAGCTGGAAGTGAGGCTTTGATATCTTTCTCTAATATCCACTCGGTGGGCCTTTTTCGTGGGATTAAGATAAAAGAAATATCTGTTACCTAAAAGCTCAGACGAGTGGTACGGGTTAACAAGCGAACACGACCCGCCAATCATGTGGGGACGCACCGAAGACGTAGTCAAGGATGCCTAGAGACGATAAGTTCAGCATAAGAATGTGGAGGTGTGAGAAAGTAGAAGGAGAAGCAGTGGAATGTAGTATTCGAAAGCTCATTCACACTGTAGAGCCGCAGGATGCCGGAAATGGTTCTGGTCATGATTTGGCAAAGAAGGCACGTGCAGGGAATAAAAACAAGTGCATTAAAGTCTCATCTGGACATGCTAACAATAGCATCTTCAAGCTCATCCGAAAGCTACGGAGTCATGACGACGGACTCCAGGGCTATTTCAGGCTGGACAAAAAAACAAAACAAAACAAAACAAAACAAAAAAAAAACAAGCATGATGTCTTTAAGGTCTTTAGATTGAACAGCTCTAACTAACAGCTCAAACAAATTTCAATCTGCCTTCATGTACTGTCAGGAAAATCCTCATCAACCCTTATGTACAGTACCGTTCAGGCTTGCTAGCAGACGTACTGTGTCAGGCTAACAAATCAATACGCGCTAATCAACTTCCTGCTTCATGTCCGTCTTTAAAAGTGCCCCCGGCTGGATCTGTCCCACATCTCATGCCGGCTTACACAGGCTCGTGCGCTCGTTCGGGTGGGACGCCATGTGCTAACTCGCTAACGCCGCATGTGCTAAAGCACGTGGCCACACGGACAGCTAGCACAAAGCTCGATTTTAATTCCCAGAAGATCCAGTGAGCTACAGTCGAGCGTCGCGTCCAGAGGAACAAACCCGTCAATCTGAGGGCTGCTTCGTAAATCTTTAACAGGAAAAAACACTGAAGGGACAAGATGCCAGTCAGAACAGCTGCGCGCCGCATGTCAGCGCTCGGGTTGACAACTGGCCCGCACTGATACAGGACGCTCTTTGTTCAATTCAAAAAAGTGAAAGCTGTGGAAGAGTAATATTAGAGCTGATACTGTATGTATGAGACAGCATAGAATGAAAGCCCTCGTCTCCCTCAGCCTGTCTCGTTGCTCCTGACTCGTTTCCCAGTTCGGAGCGGTGATGATATTGGCGCGATCGGTTTTCTATCACTCGCCATATTTTGTCATATCGCCTTGTGGGTCAATTAACCTTTGTTCTCTAGTCCGAGCGCGAGGCGGGGAACCGACTTGGACGGCCTCTCACTCAGAAGTACGAGGTGACGAGGAGGACATCGACTCACTGGGAGTCTGCCTGTGGGGGGGCAGGTCAAAAGTGCACGTCTAACTGTGTTACTGATGATCCGTGAATACTGTACGATATAGTTTTGTTTCTTTTGTTTTAATGTGAAAAACATTGAGAATAATATATACGGCGTCTACACGCCCCCGAGGTGAAATGGCTTATTCTTGGCTCTTAATTGACTCGTGATGCCCTGATGCTCGTGGAATAAAAAATAAATAAATAAATAGGTAAGAAAAGGTCAGCACCATTAGGTGGCCAGTTTAGAAAAAAGAAAGAAAGAAAATGAGAAACTGGCAAAAGATAAATGTATGAAGCGGTAATCTCTTTATGTGTATTATAATATGCGTGTAATAAAACAGACTGATACAACGCTTATGTTTGTTAACCCGCCTTGCTGTGGTGCTACTATACCATAGATTACATACAGTAAGATTGAATATAATCAGAAACAGTCTGAAATTACTGATATACAGTACACAGCAAAAGTTTGGACACCCCTTCTCGTTCAGCGAGTTTTCTTTATTGTGTTCTTCAGCCCAAACGCGTCTCTTCTGCTTGTTGCCTGTCCTTAGCAGTGGTTTCCTAGCAGATCTTCTACCATGAAGGCCTGATTCACACAGTCTCCTCTTAACAGTTGTTCTAGAGACGTGTCTGCTGCTAGAACTCTGTGTGCCATTGACCTGCTCTCTGATCTGAGCTGCTGTTAACCTGCGATTTCTGAGGCTGGTGACTCGGATGAACTTATCCTCCGCAGCAGAGGCGACTCTCGGTCTTCCTTTCCTGGGCCGGTCCGCATGTGAGCCAGTTTCTTTGTAGCGCTTGATGCTTTTTGTGACTGCACTTGGGGACACTTTCAAAGTTTTCCCAATTTTTCGGACTGACTGACCTTCATTTCTTAAAGTAATGATGCCACTCGTTTTTCTTTACTTAGCTGCTTTTTTCTTGCCATAATACAAATTCAAGCTCTTTGAATGAGAAGGTGTGTCCAAACTTTTGGTCTGTACTGTATACATGGTGATTATTTTTACTACAAAACTTAACGTAGACCAACTGAGCAGCAAATAACAGTTCCTGTTTCATACTACTGTACATACAACTTTTATAAATATCTTACAAGCACAAGCAGCGTATTGATATTATATAATGAGAAAGGGCGTTCAAGTCAAACCGGGACTGGTGATGACATTTCCGGGGAATGAAGGCACTGAAGTGACTAACATTAACAGAAACCTTCAAGCTCAGTACGGTGATGAGTTTTGATTGCAGAACATTCAGTGAGTGGAATCCTGATCCTCGTAAATCACCAGGTAACTAGAAGAGACATCTGTGGGAACTGTACACACATTAATTCACCAACACCACTCGGCTGGGAGTTATTGCCACGTCCCGACATACAGTCCTGACCTCGCTCCATTGAAGGAGTTCCTGGGAGGCCGGCGTTTCAGACGTGAATGAACGGCTCCGGCGCACTGAGAACATTTTCTGTGGTGAGTGTATTGAGCATTACTGTAGAGGGGGATTATATAGAGAAATAAAGAGAGTTTATAATTCTTAGACCTGTGTTCTGTTTTTCAAAAGTCCCGGTTTGACTTGAACTCCATGTGTTAAACTGTTCTTTTGCACATTCATCCAAAGGAAATTGTTTCTGATAGTCTGTTACATACATGCACGCATGCATGTGTACAAATGCACACAAGTCCAACATGATGTGTCTGCTAATGTACACTAATCCCACACGCATGTAATCCATGACAGTATGAAATCCACACTGCTATAGCATGATCTCACACTCGCCATGTCCATGAAATGATATAGACACTTTTTTTCCTCAAAGCCAAAGGATAATCCATGACCTTAAAACACCATTTGCGAGCCGAGTATAGAACAACCCTGCACTTTAGCCCTGGGCCTGTGACTCCTCACTTCAACCCGAGCTGTTCGGATGAAAAGAAGCCGACGCCGCTAAAGCATTTAAAGAAAATTACCGAGTAAAGAAAAATTATATACGGTGTTTCTCTGATCGCACCCTGTTATCAAACCCTTCTGTGAATCCCCCAGCATGCTCAGCCGGTCACAGCGGCACACCAGTAACGGCCTCCAGGATTCACTGGCAGGCTGAATTTTGGATGAATGTGTTCCAGGGTTTGGGCTATCTTAATCCCATTCTATGTGCCCCCCCTGCAGAGGGTGAAGCTATTCTGCAAGGTATGTGCTGTCAGAGAGAATCACACACATACAAGCAAGGAACCCACTGCTGAGCCAAAGAAACATCAAAAAGACGGCTGCACTGTGTCAGAGTGAGAAACTGGATTATAAAGGTATCTATTTCTGTCAGAATCAAGAGAACTTTAGAAGAAAAAAAGAAAAAGAAAAAAAAAAACCAACAACACACACACGCGTACACCACTTTGATCCAGTAGGTGATGCGTGAAAAACCTTTGATACTGTTGTTCTAGAAACTCTGACAAATAATAAAAAAAAGGACTGTACTGTACTTTGCCAAAAAAAAAAAATATATATATATAAATATAAATTCATTTAAGCGAGTCTAATCTTTGATAGTAGAACAGATTAACTAATCTCATAATCTTGTTATAAACTGTTGAACTTCCCTTAACTTCCGGTATTTTTAGCCGGGATTGCAAACCTTTTTGTTCCGCCACGGCGCAACGCTGTCAAGTTTGATGATGGCGTAGCCGCAGAGCCACTGGGAAGAAAAAAGGGTAAGCTCATTTGTCATGTTGTCGCAGCAGGAAAACAGGGGGGAAAACAAGCACAATATATTTGGCTGATCAGCGTTGTAGAAGAGGAACGGACCTGGCAGCGGGTGCGAGAGCAGGTACTGGCAACGCAGGGCAGAACAGACTACAGTGAAGAGATTCTGAGGTTCTGCCTGTGTTTCATTTCTCTTAGCCAGAAACCCATCCTGGGGGTCTACAAACGAGTGGGATTATGGATGCAGCCACAAAATTTTGACGGGACACTCTCATATGCAGACTTTATTCTTGTAATAAAACTAGTTATACTGTTCCCGAACTCTTATTTCCACTAGGAGTGACTGTGTTGAGGCGGCACGGTGGTGTAGCGGTCAGCACTGTCGCCTTGCACCTCCAGGGTCCGGGTTCGATTCCCGCCTCATGTGCGCATGGTGTTTGCGTGTTCTCCCCGTGCTTGGTGGGTTTCCTCCGGGTACTTCGGTTTCCTCCCAAGACATGTAGGTTAGGTTAATTGACATTCCCAAATTGAATGAGTGTGTGTATGTGTGTGTCCCTGCGATGGATTGACACCCTGTCCAGGGTGTACCCCACCTTGTGCCCGAAGTCTCCTGGGATAGGCTCCAGGACCCCGTGACCCTGAATACAGGATTAAGCGGCATAGATGATGAGTGAGTGTGTTGATGGCAACCACTCTAGACTTGTGTTTTCTTCTGAAAGCAGCAACATGCCAATAAATCATCCTTCCGTCTAGGAACCCCTGTAGTTCAATGAGAACCGGTGGCGGCCACTGGTGTCCTGTTTTTACAACCATGGTAGGATCTCCGGTCAACATTCACACACTCATTTGGGAAGACCAGTTAGCCTAATCTGCATGTCTTTGCACTGTGGGAGGAAACCGGAGAACCTGGAGGAAACCCAGCAAGCACGGGGAGAACATGCAAACTCCACTCACACACAGACCCCGAGGCAGGAATCGAACCCGGACCCTGACCAATGCTAAATGCTAAATATTCTTGTCCTGATAACCAATTCAGACAGACAACTCAAACTCAAGGGCAGAAGCTTTAGGCCAGGAAGTATTGGCACACCACTGTCCAAATCTATGTCTGTATGCCTCCTAGCAACTGTTACTTTTGGATGACACCGCAACATAATATGTAGTCATACTGTGCAACCCATTCTGGCTGAACAGACCATCGTTGAACAGACCGCCTGTTATTCGCCCCGATGACCTCCACCCTTCTGACCAGACTTGCTTTCACAGACGAACAGGTCACTCGAGCAAAGCCTGAACAGACTGTTTGCAGAGAGAAAGGAATTCCTGAGGAATGTGTTCTCACCATGTTGAGTAAGTAATGGAAGTAAATAATTAATGTGAATAATAAGTAATGCGGGAAATGATAAGTATAAGTAACTAAATAAGTAACATTTATAATGTTACTTAAAAACTGAATAATAACATCTGTAATAAAGTAATGACTGGGATAAAGGGCTAATGCCCCAAACCCAGCCACTGTGGTTGTTGTAATGCACTAACGGTGCCGGAGTGTTGCGTCAGGAAAGGCATCCAGAGAAAAAAAAAACTGTGCCAGTTTATTTTGTTTGCTATTTATGATAAATGAATTATGGGAACAATATAAAAAGTAAGCATTTGGGGTAAGTAAGGGTAAGTAATTACTCGTTGGGGTAAATAATTGGATCGGCATAGCCATAGTGGCATGGTTCTTAGCTCTGTGTCCGTGCATCTCCAGGGTCAAGAGCTCGAGTCCCACCTTCGGGTCTGTGCATGTTCTCCCCATACCTAATGGTATGAAATGGTATGAAAACTCCGTGTTCTCCGGTTTCCCCCCACAGTCCAAAGACATGCCGATTCGGCATTCTAATTGCCGTTTCCAAATTGCCTGCAGTGTGTGAGTATGTGTGTGCTCAGGATGTGCCCTGGGATTGACTCCAGACCCTCCGCAACCCTGGACGTAAACGAGCGGGAGCGAGTGACCTGGGATTTGTATTGAGGTCAGTAATTAGGGAAAGTAATGGTGAGGTAAAGGGCTAATGCCCAAAGCCTGTAAAGACCAGATAAGAAAACGGGAGTGACCCCTAAAGGGGAGCAGCCGAAAGAAGAAGAAGGGTACGTCGAGTTTAAGGTAAGCAATCAGGAAAATGAGGGGCAAATATGAAGGGATAACTTACAGGGGTAAACATAAACAGGAGTACATATCTAGAGGTTGTATTGAGGTACAGTAAAACTTGGTGTAATTAAAAACGCAAAGAACTGTATTTACATAATATTGTAAATATTTGGGTTTGGCCATGGTAACAACCTCACCTCCAAAAGCTGGTCTCATGGTGAAGTCATGATCGTCCACTCTGAGTAGCTGTTCTGTTTTCACCTTCCTGGATTTGGTCACATCTGGGGGCTTCTTCGCCAGAGGGCTGGAACAAAACGATCAACAACGTGTCGAGTTAAATTCAGTTTATCCTGTAAAACAAATCATTATTACCGAATAAAAAGTTAAGCGGCGGCATGGTGGCATACTGGTTAGCAATGGAACGTTGCGCCTCAATGGTCCCGCCTTGGGTGTGTGTGTGTGTGTGTGTGTGTGTGTGTGTGTGTGTGTGTGTGTGTGTGTGGAATTTTGCATGTTCTCCCTGCGCCTGGTGGGTTTTCTAATTGGTTCCCAAATTGCCTTTAGTGTGTGTGCGCCCCTCGATGGATTGGCTCCCTTTCCGGGGTGTGTACCCAACCTCATGCCCCAAATCTCCTGGAAAAAGTCTCCAGGCCCCCATGACCCTGTACAGGATAAGTACAGAAGATGAATGAATGAAGCATTTTTTCTTTGAGAGGCACAAAGCGCCAAGAGAACATGCAAACCCCATGCACACAGATGAATCGATCCCCCATCCCTCATAATCCAAGGTGATGAGGTTAACCACCAAGACTCCATGCCAGCTTAAAAGGCTTTTAAAATGTTTAAAGAGTTTCTTGTTTGTTAATATTGAATTCTTTGGCGAATTGTCATTGTATACGAGGAATAAAACACCATGGAGAACACTGTGCTGATTTCGACCAATAATCAACTCTTTACTGACTCTCAGCTGAAATTAGACCCAGCGTTCAGAGTATTTCTTATGCATTACATCTGCTGTTTTTTTTTTTTTTTTTTACATTCCATTCCATAACAATTTAAGAAAGCTTATGCTGGTATTGCTGATTAAAAAAAAAAAATCAATGACCCACTGAGACCGCAGTCTGACCCTCTTTATCAGAGAATTCCAAACTGCCTGTGACACCAAAGCAATGTGAGAATGGATTCCTAATGTCCCTAATAAGCTTTTCTTCTCAGGCCCTGTGCTGGTGTCCTCCATGCAGGAGATTATTTGCTGTGATAGTGGCTTTAGTCGGATGTCGTGTCATCTCAGCGGTAAGTACCAGATGGATGAAACGTGCACGAGACACGTGCGCGGGAACGTCATGTGTGGTTGTGTGTGCAGGCTGTCTGGGTCATGCTAATTGTGCCCTGGCCTTTCCCCCCCTCGTTAAGACTAAAGATGAGTCATATGGAAAAAACAAAACAAAACATAGAACAGGATTTTAACAGTTGGGGGGTTGGATGGGTTACGAAACCATGATGTTGGATTATCAGAGATACAGCCATCTTTATTTTTCTACTGTTGTTTGTGATTACAGTGATTGTTTACAAAAAAGAAAAAATCTTCATAATCATCACCAGCATAATGATCTTCATCCTCAATAGCACTCATAGCATGATCTTATGTCATTATTATTATAAAAAAAAGTGTCATCGCCCTCATAAAACCATCATCATCATCATCATCATCATCATCATCATCATCGTCATCAGCCATCCTCACCACAAAATAAAAATCATGATGGTCGGAGTGATCATAATAATTTTCAATATACTCGGCTAAATATACCGAGCAAAGTCATTATCACACTCATCATCATCACCATCATAACCACATCTATCACCACCACCATCACCACCATCATCATCATCATCATCATCATAATAATAATAATAACCACCACTGCCACTATCTTCACCATCATCACACTCATCATCACCATCATCATAATCATCATCATGATCATCATCACCATTGCCACTCCCATCAACAGCATCTTCATCATCATCATCATCATCACTGCCACCATCATTACACTTATCATCATCATCATCATCATCATTATCACCATTGACACTAGCATCAACAGCATCTTCATCATCATCATAACTATCACTGCCAACATCATCACACTCATCATCATCATCATCATCATCATCATCATAATCATCATGATCATCATCACCATTGCCACTACCATCAACACCATCATTATCATCATCATCATCATCATCATCATCATTGTCATCACTATTACTGCCACCATCATCACACTCATCATCATCATCATCATCATCATCATAATCATCATGATCATCATCACCATTGCCACTACCATCAACACCATCATCATCATCATCATCATCATCATCATCATCATCATCATCGTCATCACTATCACTGCCACCATCATCACACTCATCATCATCATCATCATCATCATCATCACCATTGCCACTACCATCAACACCATCTTCATCATCATCATCATCATAACTATCACTGCCACCATCATCACACTCATCATCATCATCATCATCATCATAATCATCATGACCATTATCACCATTGCCACTACCATCAACGCCATCTTCATCATCATAATCATCATCATCATCATAACCACCACTGCCACTACCATCACCACTATCTCCATTATCACCATCATCATCATCATCATAATTACCACTGCTCCCTCATCACCATCATAATCACCATTACCATCACTACCAGCAACACCTCCACCATCATCATCATCATCACCATCATCATCATCACTCTCATCATCATAATAACCACCACTGCACCACCATCACCATCATCGTCGTAATAACCACAACCACCACCATCACCACCACTATCATCCTCATCAGCATCATAGAAACCACTGCCATCATCACCATCATCACCATCATCATCATTAAATAGCACACTTCCTGTAGCCCTACAATGATCCTGATTGTTATAAGCACAACTAACATTCTTGTAACTTCAGAGCAGAAGCATCATGTACCAATTAATCATCACTATCATCTCAATAAATATCATATTCCAGATTCTGATTAAAGTGAGCAACACGGCATTTCTACAAAAACCTTTTAAAATGTTTAGTTGTGTTACTTCCTGGCCACCATCAACATCACTAAACAGGAAACTGGCCACTAGAATGATCCTGATTATAATGAGCACAATTATTTATTTATTTATTTATTTTTACATCTGAAGCATCATCACCCTCATCATCATAATAATTACCACCACCACTACCACAATCACCATCATCATCAGCAGCAGCAGGATCAGGTAGCAACTAATTATCACTTATATCGTAATA